>CM053033.1:97890997-97917120 GCA_028564925.1 Lithobates sylvaticus
ACCCCTGCTCTAGACTATTGGAAATCATTGCAGAGTAGTTGAATTTCTCTAAAGCTGGCCATAGATGAATTGAAATTCGGCCAGTTCAGCAGGGACCAGCTGAATTTCCTTCCATGTGTAAGCGTTCCTGCTCAACAGAAGTTGACCATTAGATCAGCTTTTGTCAAATAGGAATGTTGGAAACTTTTTTGTTGATCAGCGGCTGTAGCCACTGATCAGTGTACCAACAGTGGAGAGTCCTGCTGTCAAAAAACAGTGTCTCAGAGGGGGGGGATTCCCTTATCCAAAGAATGTATAACCAAAGAATATGAGACACATCAAATTATGCTGTTTGCTGATAGGCTGTGGTCCTTGTAACTGCAGATTGCTTTATTTTTGCATCATTGACTGGACTATGTGGGGTTGTTTGTGTTCTGGCATTAACAAAAGAAAAGGGCGCAACAACATAATACATGAATTAAACAGGAATAAAATACAACATTTTCTCATTTTGGTTTCCTAGTGGTACCCCACCTCCCCCTGGCATTGGGTAAACCAGTTTAGCTGCTAGTCATGCAGTCAGAACATTTCCTGTAGCAGGTGGGGGTCTCCATACCACATGGGGGGGGGGGGGGGGGGGTACAATTGCCGCTACGATCAGCACTTATTGTTCACACAATAACAAGTGCCTGGCCAATGCTTGGGACACAGTTCAGCAGGGACCAGCTGCATTTTGATCCATGTGTAGGCTTTTCTGTTCAACAGAAGTTGATCATTACATCAACTTTTGTCAAACGGCAATATTGGGAAACTTTTGTCAATCAGCATCTGCAGCCAATTGGCAGCCATTGATCAGTGCACTGACAGCGGAGAGTCCTGCTGTCAAATAACAGCGTCTCAGAGGAGGAGATTCCTTCATCCATCTCGCTTTTGTGGATGGAGGAATTTGTTAATTTGTTTTTTTATTTTTTTGTTCAGCCCAATAGCTCAACGAAAAAAAATGATCCATCTATCTCCACCTTTCATAGAGAATTGTCGAAAATTACAACTCGCGTATTGTAAGCTGCAACAATGATACTGCAACAAAGAGGGGAACGAGCTGGCAGGTAAATTGTCTCCAAAGTAAAAAATAGGAAGTGAAACTGTTTTTATCTCTTGTTCTATCAAGATTTTCCGTTGAATATTTTGACACTTTATTTACATAAAGCAAAAGCCACCAGCCTCTTGTACACGCTGCCCTGTGCTTTTATATTGACTTTATGAGAACGCTAAACTCCAGGCAAGTGGCTAAACACACAGCTGGAATACACATTGATGATCTGCTGAAGGATCTGTATTGCTTGGTATTTTGGTCCGTTGTTGGGTATTTTAATTTCTAAAGCGTTTACATATTTATCCAGCAATGTTATTAAAACTAAAATATTCAAAAGTTCAACATTTGTAAATTATACCCGCCTAGCCTTCAGCTTAACATTGTCTTTATTATTTTTGCACAGGTGCTTGCAGAAACAGAGGGTCCCCTACGTGTCGATTCAGCAGTAGAGGAGGTAATCATTGACAGAGGTAGACTCAGCTCCTTCTTTATTGAAGACTCCATCTAGAGCCAGCAAGGTTTTATGACTCCACCTCTTACCCCGAGACTCAAACAGGATACATGCATCTAACCCATGCCAACCTCGCACAGAGATCTTCAGCCTCCTGGAATGTAACCGACCTGTTAGTGGGAGCAAAGGAGGCTGTCAGAAGAAAGGAATTCACTAAAACATTCTTTAGCCTTGCTCCAGCCCTGCACACAAACAGCAATAAAGCACAAAGAGGTGGAGCACCTGCTTACAAGGTACATGCTGCCCTTGATGTGATGTTGTTGTACAGATAAGCTTATCTTCAAGAAACACCGTTGTCTGGAAATTTTCAGGATCCTCATCTCCTCCACAAGTTCAAGAAGTGGAGATATTTAAAAATAGATCTTGGATTACAAATTCAAAATACTGTGATACATTGACATCTTACAGATTCCGGACCTTGCACAACACCTACAGGGTTGCTTGGAGACTTATGACCTGTGTTTGTATAATTGACTGTTAGATTACGCCAAGGTGCTGGAGAGTATGGACATCCCTTTAGGTCAACCTACTAACAGAGGCTTCTCCAGAAGCAACGTTTTGCCAAATAGAAATTTTTAAGTGTTAGAACGATTCCACATTCCACTAGCCACATGCAGGGGGCTCTAGGAGAAAACAAAGTTGCGGACAGTAATGTGAAAAAAATTCTTATGTCCTGTCTGAAAGGGCAACAGGTCATCATCAAAATGGAGGCCATGAAGATCATACAGGCAGAGAAGTTCTCTGAATGCCAGAACTCTCAGCCGCGGTACGGTCCTCCATCACGGAGGGAGCCTCCTCTAGTTGCCAAACGGGCCTGGCCTTCGGAATCAGAAATTATCGTCAACCAGGCCTGTGGGGAGATGCCCAGTCTAGATGGCACTCCAGGCACTTTGGGGCTTCCCAGGACACCTCCTCCGCCACGGCGAGAGAAGATCTACCCTGGCCAACGGAAGGCGAGCACAGAGATTTGTTACCATCGCAAAACTCCATCTGATGAGGTCATTGTAAACCAGTATGTGCTGCATCCGTCCACTCCTTGTGAGCCTTTAGAGTGCCCGACTTGTGGTCACATGTACAATTTCACCAACAAGAGGCCCCGTATCTTGTCCTGTCTCCATTCTGTCTGTGAGGAATGCCTTCAGATTCTCTATGAATCTTGTCCGAAGTACAAGTTTATTTCCTGCCCTACCTGTAAACGGGAAACGGTGCTCTTTACAGACTATGGCCTAGCCGCCCTTGCTGTCAACACCAGCATTCTCAACCGGCTACCATCTGAAGCCCTCGCAGCCAACCCGGTGCAATGGAACAGCGAAGCTGACCGCAGCTGTTATCAAACCTTCCGCCAGTACTGTGGTGCAGCATGCAGCTGTCAGATTCGTAATCCACTCTCTTCCTGTTCAATTATGTAGCTATTTGGCAAGCAGTATTATCTTGGATAGTGCCGACAGTGGAATCCAAAGCTACTGGATACAGGCAACCAACTTTCTCTCCAAACTTTGTTACATATCGGTCAAATAGACTTTGTTGTTGACAGTGATATCTAAACCAATTTAGTTTACATATTTCAATTCATATTGGTGAACTTGCTTCTCTTTGTAGTTTGTCTGTCCCAACTCTCCCTCTCTCGTTCTCTTCTCTCTCTCTCTCGTCTTCCCCAGCCTTGACTTTTTTCCCTTCTTTTATCTGTCTTTTCCTAACAACCTTTTCTAAGTGGCAATGTACATAGGCATGGATGGACGGGTATAGACTGTGACTTGACCATATCAGTAAAAAGTCTCTTTTTCTGTAACCAGCTGTGTCACCTAAGCCCAGTACCAAGCACAACATTTGGTGGCGTATAAAGTCTGGTGTTATCGGCTGAGGTTGTCCTGGAATTCCCTCTACACCAGTAGAGAGCACTGCTGTCACCTCTCTCTCTCTCTCTCTCTCTCTCTCTCTCTCTCTCTCTCTCTCTCTCTCTCTCTCTCTCTCTCTCTCTCTCTCTCTCTCTCTCTCTCAAAATTGTTTTGCCAAAGCTTTTGTTTCATTTGCTGACCAAGACAAAAACAAATATGAAATAATAAGAAATGATATATTTTAAATTATTGTATGTATTTGAAAAAAGATAAAAAAAAAATCAAAAAAAAAAAATCACTGCTCCGCATTAACCACTTTGCAGGTCCTTCTTGCATCAGTTTAACCTTTTCACCACTGGAGAGGTCTACAGTAGATTGCAGCGCAATATATTGGTGATCTTTGCAGTGGAAATTAAAAGGAAAGGTCGGTTTGTGACCAACGAGTTCTGATGGGAGAATCATGGTGGGAGGAGTCTATCTCTTGTTTCCGTTGAAGGGTATGTCATGTTTCTCTTTTTTGAAAGGAGCCCTGCTATTTAATAGCTTTGCTGACAAGAGACAACTGTTATTGTAGCTAGTCTGAAATATCCATCAACTGTATAAATGGCTACAAACACACTCAGTCCTGTTGTGTTGTGTCTTTTTTTGCCTTCTGGTGAACTTCCATCTAATGGAAAAGGAGGATATTTAAAAAAATAAATAAAAAATGGGTAGTAGTTGGAATCATTATGATTGGTTACCTGTGCTTAGGGACAAACTGTTAGAAATATAGTAGCTGCCATTGCCAGCTTGTTTTTCCTGTCATCCTCATCCTCATCCTTGCCTCATTATTAGCACTGGTAAAGTGCGAATTTCCAATATGCATACGGACTGCAGTCCAGGGATGTACGAGGCAGAAAAGTTGGTAAGCAGATGAATATCTAACCCAGAGGATTCACCATCAAGGACAAGCCATGCCAGTTCCTATGTGTTTATGCCAATAGGCTAGCATTGTTGTGAATTGGAAGGAGGGGGTGATCAGAGGTACTTGAGTCTTCAAGTATAAAGATTTTAGTACATTTGGCTCAAACACTTTAAGGCCTCATGCACACTGGATGGTTTTCTATCTCTCCCTTTATAGCAAAGATAACTTTCCACTCATTTTGTGGCAGTTTTGAATTGTAAGTCTGTTAATGTGCTGCACATTTTCACTGGCAAGTTGTACACTTGCAGGGCACTTGAAGCTCACCCTGCTTTCCCCTCTCAATCTATTAGTCCTAATCTCTAATGTAAATGCACAGCAAATGCTCTGGAAGAGAGAGCAGGGGAAGCTTGGCTACTGAAAAAGACTGCTGTAAATTTTGAGGTTGAATTTCTCCACAATGTATGCAGTTACAGATGTCAGTGAAGGCTTGATTTTTAATGTGTACCTAAAACTTTTTAAGTTTAACATAACTAAATCTTTTGTTCAGTTTTGGATAAAGTGGGAAGAGTTACAAACCTTGTCATTTTTTTCTGTGCCTCATTTGGGAGATTTCTCTTGACGGTCTACAATAGTCTATTTTAAATGTAGTCCTATGGAGGCTGCCATTGCTTTCTGAAAACCCTAGTTCCCTGGCTGTAATGCAGATGTTTTGGTTTCAATGCTGATCTAACACAAGGAATAGGAGATTCTGACAGTTTTCTGACCCTTGTTAACACGAGGCATGTTCCAGGTCTGTGCCTCAAAAGTAAAGCCAAATGCAGCCAGCCAGTTAGCATCTTCATCAGACCAGACGTTTCTCATAGATTAAAAACTTAAATTAAAATGTGAGTGTAATCAATGATAGAGGAAGAGATGAAGCTTTGAGATTACGAAAGTATACTTCTAGTGACCCTGTGAGGTGCTGCCCACATTCTGGCTATAGTTGATTACAGTTGAGGTAAAAAGATCTAACCTTCTGGCTTGCAGTGTTTTCTTGCTTATATTAGTAGCTTACTGATTGGTTTCACGTGCTAACTGGAATCACCCATTCTTTCAATACAACCAAAGTTGATGTTTTTGTTTTTGGTGGATGCTGATGGGCTACATCAGGGGTCTCCAAACTTTCTAAAGTAATGACCAGTTTATTGTCCTTAAGACCTTAAGGGTCCCCTATGAGTAGAAAATACCTCAAGCATCTGTGGAAGTAAACAATGCCTCTGACTTTGTACTGTAGGAATAGTGCCCCATCGTTGGTGTCATTGGGAGGAATAGTGCCCCTTTGTTGGTGTTATTGGGAGGAATAGTGCATCATTGTTGGTGTCAGTGGGAGGAATGGTGCCCAAGGGCTGGATAAAGGTGGGCATTTGGCCCACGGGCCACAGTTTGGAGACCAATGGGCTAAATCATTCGCTGACTTTTAAAATGGAATACCCTGGCCACAGACTCTTATGGCTCTTGTTGAATTCTTCCCAAAAGAAAAATAGATTTAAAAAATCCAATGGCCACTGTAGAAGGGTGTAGCTAGGGACTGGGGCATGAAGAGCTTATCACCGAAGTCTCCAAGAGAAGAAATCATTAGGTGGTTGAACTTTTCAGCATTCATTTAACCCAAGAGGTGCAATAAGCCCTTCGGCGAGTCCTTCGAATCATCATTTATACAGAATTGATTTATTGGTTTTAGGTGGATTGATCCTTTAACCACTTCAGCCCCTGAAGGATTTACCCATTTCCTGACCAGGCCATTTTTTTTTTTTAATTGACAATTGCACGGTCGTGCGAAGCTGTAGCCAAACAAAATGTATGTCCTTTCTTTTGGTGGTTTTTGATCACCTCTGCGTTTTTTATTTTTTGCGCTATAAACAAAAAAAGAGCAAAATTTTTGAAATAAAAACAAAAAAACTATATTTTTAACTTTTTGCTATAATACATATCCAAAAAAATATATAAAAAAACAAATGTATTCATCAGATTAGGCCAATATGTATTCTTCTACATATTTTTGGTAAAAAAAAAAAAATCGCAATAAGCGTATATTGATTGGTTTGCACAAAAGTTATATCGTCTACAAAATAGGGGATAGATTTGCAGACTTTTTTCATTATGTCTTTACTAGTAATTTGCAGCGATCTGTGATTTTTAGCGGGACTGCTACATTTCGGCGGACAAATCTGACCCTATGTGACACATTTTGGGGACCAGTGACATTATTACATTGATCAGTGCTAAAAAAAATGCACTGATCAATGTATAAATGACACTGGCAGGGAAGGGGTTAACACTAGGGGGCGATCAAGGGGTTAACTGTGTTCCCTGGGTGTGTTCTAGTTGTAGGGGGGATGGGCTGCCAGAGACATGACAGAGATCGCTGTTCCCGATCAATCGGAACAGCAGATATCTGAGATGTCTCCTGTCAGAACGGGGACTGCCTTGTTTACATAGGATGATTCCTGTTCGGACATCAAGCCCACAGTTTCATATGCACGGACGTGCAGGAGAGCCAACCTGCCGCAGTATAACTGTGGCAGCTGATCGGTAAAGTGGTTAAACTCGGTTCACACTGTCACGAATTGGGATCGGACTTGTGAGACCCCAAGTTGCGGGACATTGGAAATCGCATGTTAGTCAATGAGAGCTGTCTTAATTAGCACTACTGAAGTCGCTCCGAGTTTAGAAAAGGTTCCTGTACTTCTTCAAGCCGACTTCTTTTCTATACGTCTATCAAAGTAGTACTTAATTCGCCAGGAGGTCGCCTAGCAAAGTCGCACCGCATAAGGAAGTGGCAGTGTGAACCGAGCCTTAAGGCTTGATAACCACTTCAGGGAAAAAAACGAGTGTGTATTCTCGGCAATCATGAGGGGACGTGTTTCGTAAACAGTGTTAGATTTTTGTCCTGCAGCAGTTGGCAGTTTACAGGTAAATCTAGTTAGGCAACTGTGTGGGCAGAAATTCTTCAGGCAATAGAAATAGTTGCTAATTACAGCTGTACGTAAACAGTTGTAAAGACTTTGGAATCATCTGGATTTTGAGTGGCACCAAAATGTTACCTCATCTTCCTCCAAGTCAAAATATATACTGGACTAATATAGTTCTGAACAAATAATGATTACTAAAAGATGATAAGTGAGAAGGAACACTGTGGGATACTGAAGACACTGCAGCCTACATTTTATGAATGGGGCGTAAAATGCATGCCGCATACTGGGGTGCCCAGTGGATTGCACTATCCGCCCTTTGCTTTAAAGAGGCCCTGTTGTGTAAAACAGGATACAACAGAACTGTCCTGCAGCAGTAGAATTATCATGGTGTCGTTCAAAGTAGCCAATCAGGTGTCAGATTCACTATCACAACTGCAATCCCACAGGGGTAGTGTGCAGACTTTTCAGAGCAACAGTTTTTACAATACTCTACTATACAAATTCCATACAGAAATACTGTACACTAAAACTTTGGTTTGAGAGTAACTTGGTTTGAGAGCGTTCTGCAAGACGAGCAACATTTTTAAATACATTTTGACTTGATGAACAAGTAGAGTCATGTCACAACTGAGTATAAAAGAGAGGCACCTCCAAGTGTAGCAATATGGTTATATTTATTGAAGGTACAACATTTAGCAACTCACATGGTTGATGATAAAAACAGGCACATCTAAGGCCCCATGCACACGAGACGCAGTTAAACGCGCGTTCAGAGGCAGTTGGACACTTTTTTTGAACGCATGCAATGTTATCCTATGTGTCCATGTACACAGTCTAGTTTTTTTCCCGTTTTTATGCAGTTGCGTTTAACCTCGTTTTTCCAGAAGCAAAAAAATGCAAAAAAATGCGTTCAGACACTTTGCTTTTCCGCGTTTCAGACGCAAAACGCAGCTAAACGCGGCTAAACGCAGGCACCTGCGTTTGCGTTTATAAGCCTTTTTAAAGGAACCCAATTTTTTTGACCAAAAAAAACCCAGAAATATGATGGTAAACCATAAAAAATACTAGAAAAAATTGTTTAAAATGTTGTAATTAGTTTAGATAGTTCATAGAGCATATATACTCACTGATGCATACATGTTTGTGAAATATCCAACGGACATTCGCTGTGCCATCAACGGATGGGTCCAATATCAACAAGCTCTGATTCTGGACCTCTCATGCAAATTTGCGACGACGTTGCTGCTTCATCAAGAGCGACATCAGGAGCATTTCCTGACATATTTAATATGGGATCCATTTCCAAAAAAAACACAGAAAGAGAGGCAAATGCAAGTGTACAACTGCTCTCTCTCTGCTGCTGCTCACAAAATGGCAGAAATAGTTAATAATATATGCTTTCTGGGCTTGGGGAGGGTCTATATGATGTTATCTTTACAAATGCTTATAGACGCAAACGCGTCTAAACGCGACATGAAAACACAGCAAAACGCGCGTTTTTAAACGCAGGTTTCTGCTTTTTAAAACATGCGTTCAGCAGAGTTTGCATCTGCTTCTCGTGTGCATGGGGCCTAAGTATGCAGACATCCGGGGTAAAGCTGTCCACATAGACTGTTCAACACACCACCATTGACGTCATCCCTTCCACGCTGCGCTCCACGAGCGCTTCAATCCTCGCTTTCAGATCGCTCTACTGCAGGGTAGTCTTCCTGATCACGATTGCAGACTGACAGCGGTGAGAGCCGGCGGTGCGGTGGATGGTCTATGTGGACAGCTTTACCCCGGATGCCTGTATATTTAGATGTGCCTCTTTTAATCATCAACCATGTGTGTTGCTAAATGTTGTACCTTCATTAAATGTAATCATATTGCTACACTTAGAGGCGCCTCTTCTTTTTTATACTCTGTAGCTCCTGCTGGATTTTGCTTCTAATCCCCTTGTGGAAGCTGCCATTTGTGGATGGACATTTTATACACAACCTATCACATTGCTATAATCTTTTTATATGGACTATAAACTGAAGGACCTATGAATAAATGGTTGTGGAACGATTCATCTTAGTTTCCATTATTTCTTATGGGGTTTGATATACCAGTGCCTTGGATTACAAGCATGTTTCCGAAAAAAAATATGCTTGCAATACAAGGTTTTACTGTGTATATTTTTTTTTAACGTGACCATTCTTACCTCCTTTAACTACTTGCCGACCACCCACCGCAGTTGTATTGAGGGAGGTTGGCATTGCTGCGCGAATCGCCGTCATTGTACGTCGGCTCTTTAAAAAGGCTGTAGCAGGCGCACGCATGTGCCCGCGCAGCATCCCCGTAGACGATGCGGCCACTAAGTCCACCAGCCACCCGCGATTGCTCTTCACAGAGACAGAACGGAGATATGACAATGTAAACAGACAGATCCCATTCCGTCAGGGAAGTATAGAGAGATCTGCTGTTCCTAGTGATCAGGAGCAGCGACCTCTCTGTACTCCCTGTCAGTACACTCCCCCCACAGTTAGAAACACCTCCCTAGGATACATTTTACCCCTTGATCGCCCCCTAGTGTTAACCCCTTCCCTGCCAGTGACATTCATACTGTAATCAGTGGCTATTTTTAGCTCTGATCTCTGTATAAATGTCAATGGTCCCAAAAAAAATTCAAAAGTGTCCGATCTGTCCGCTGCAATGGCGCAGTCCTGCTAAAAATCACATACGCTTATTGGGATTCTTTTTTTACCAAAAATATGTAGAAGAATACATTGGATATTTATTATAGTAAAAAATGTGTCTTTTTATTCCAAATTGACAGTTTTTTGGTTTATAGCGCAAAAAATAAAAACTGCAAAGGTGATCAAATACCACCAAAAGAAAGCTCTATTTGTGGGAAAAAAGGACATAAATTCTGTTTGGGTACAGCGTCGCACAGCCACGCAATTGTCAGTTAAAGCGACGCAGTGCCGTATCGCAAAAAATGGCCTGGTCATTAAGGGGGCAAGTCCTTCTGGTCCTTAACCACTTCCCGACCGCCCCATGTATATATACGTCAACAGAATGGCACGTACAGGCAGAATCACGTACCTGTACGTGACATTCTTCAGGCGGTTGGGGGGTCCGATCGGACCCCCCTCCGCCGGCGGGGACGGTCGGGATGGCTTCAGAAGCGATGCGGGACAAGGGGACGGCCAGTCGTTTCTGGCCACCCCCTCGCGATCGCTCCTGGCCAATGAAAAGCTTCCCCTTCCTGTCTATTGTCTATTGTATAGACAGGAAGGCGGAAGTGATGTCACGCTCGGTGCGCCGGTCTATGTGACCGGGGACGCCGAGCTGTGAACAGTACAACAGTACACTGACACCAGTACAGATAGGCACATATTCCGCCCCCCTGTCACCCCCTGATCACCCCCCAGATCACCCCCTGCCCCCCCAGTCACAGTGTCACTAATTGCAGTGATCATTTATTTACTGATCACTGCATTTAGTGTCAGTGTGACTGTAATAACTGTCAGGGCAGTTAGTTTTAGGTCCAAGGTAGCCCCCTACCCCCCCCCCCCCCCCTAATAAAGGTTTAACCCCCTGATTGCCCCTAGTTAACCCCTTCACCCCCTTTTGCCAGTGTCACTAAGCGATCGGTTTTCTGATCGCTGCATTAGTGTCGCTAGGTAACCATTTTTTTTTTTTTTTTTAACCGCCATGTTTATATAGGTTCATAAATAGGTTTATAGGTCAGGTACCCCCATATTACAACCTAAATAAAGGTTTTAACCCCCTGATTGCCCCTAGAGTTAACCCTTTCACCAGTGATCACTGTATAAATGTCACTGGTGACGCTGGTTAGCCAGTTAGTTATTTCGTTATTTAGGTACCCCGTCAGGTTTTTATATAGCGTCAGGTACCCCCATATATTACCTAATAAAGGTTTTAACCCCCTGATTGCCCCTAGTTAACCCTTTCACCCCCTTTTGCCAGTGTCACTAAGCGATCGTTTTTCTGATCGCTGCATTAGTGTCGCTAGGTAACCAGTTTTTTTTTGTATTACTGTTACGGGTGACGCTGGTTAGTTAGCTTGTTTTTTATACTGTCAGGGCACCCGCCATTTATTACCCAATAACGGTTTAACCCCCTGATCGCCCGGCGGGTGATATCAATTAGGTTTTAGGGTCAAATAAGGTCTGCGTCGCCCCAGGTTAGTGCCAGTACCGCAAACACCCACGCGCAAAGCATACACCTCCCTTAGTGGCACAGTATCTGAACAGATCAATATCTGATCTGATCAGATCTATACTAGCGTCCCAGCAGTTTAGGGTTCCAAAAAAACGCATTGTTAGCGGGATCAGCCCAGATACCTGCTAGCACCTGCGTTTTCCCCCTCCGCCCAGCCCAGCCCACCCAAGTGCAGTATCGATCGATCACTGTCACTTACAAAACACTAAGCACACATAACTGCAGCGTTCGCAGAGTCAGGCCTGATCCCTGCGATCGCTAACATTTTTTTTGTGGTAGCGTTTTGATTCAGTCGCTTCAGTCAGGAGCTTTTTTACCTGTGAATCTCAAAAAAATAAAAAATAGTTGTCGTTTTATTGTTCTCTCTCTCACTCTATTCTCTCTCTATTGTTGCTCTTTTTTTACTCCATTCTATTCTGCAATGTTTTATTATGTTTTATCATGCTTGCTTTTCAGGTATGTAATTTTGTTTACTGTGTTTTAGTGTTAAGCATTTTTTTGTTTTCAGGTGCGCCATTCAGTTGCAACGCGGATTTATTTAGCTGCGTACGGAACCCCAAAAACCAATCACCGCCTTCAGGCTTTCTAAGGGTGTAATTTTTTTATTTCACTTCTCACTGCCAATCACAGTTTCGGAGGCCATGGAATGCCCAGATGGCATAAAACCCCCCAAAATGACCCCATTTTGGAAAGTAGACACCCCAAGCTATTTGCTGAGAGGTATGGTGAGTATTTTGCAGATCTCGCTTTTTGTCACAAAGTTTTGAAAATTGAAAAAAAGAAAAAAAAATGTTTTTTTCTTTACTTTCTTCATTTTCAAAAACAAATGAGAGCTGTAAAATACTCACCATGCCTCTCAACAAATAGCTTGGGGTGTCTACTTTCCAAAATGGGGTCATTTGGGGGGGTTTTGTGCTATTTTGGCATTTTATGGCCTTCGAAACGGTGATAGGTAGTGAGGAGTGAAATCAAAAATTTGCACCCTTAGAAATCCTGAAGGCGGTGCTTGGGTTTCGGGGCCCCGTACGCGGCTAGGCTCCCAAAAAGTCCCACACATGTGGTATCCCCATACTCAGGAGAAGCAGCAAAATGTATTTTGGGGTGCAATTCCACATATAACTATGGCATGTGTGAGCAATATATCATTTAGTGACAACTTTTTGAAAAAAAAAAAAAATCTTTTTAATTTTGTTTTTATTCAATCACTTGGGACTAAAAAAAAAAATATTCAATGGGCTCAACATGCCTCTCAGCAAATAGCTTGGGGTGTCTACTTTCCAAAATGGGGTCATTTGGGGGGGTTTTGTACTTCCCTGCCATTTTAGCACCTCAAGAAATGAGATAGGCTGTCATAAATTAAAAGCGGTGTAAATTACAGAAAATGTACTCTAGTTTGTAGACGCTATAACTTTTGCGCAAACCAATAAATATACGCTTATTGGCATTTTTTTTACTAATGACATGTGGCTGAATACATTTTGGCCCAAATGTTTGACTAAAATTGAGTTTATTGGATTTTTCTTATAACAAAAAGTAGAAAATATATTTTTTTTTCAAAATTTGCGGTCTTTTTCCGTTTATAGCGCAAAAAATAAAAATCACAGAGGCAATCAAATACCATCAAAAGAAAGCTCTATTTGTGGGAAGAAAAGGACGCAAATTTCGTTTGGTTACAACATTGCATGACCGCGCAATTACCAGTTAAAGCAGTGCAGTGCGAAATTGAAAAAAGACCTCTGGTCCTTTGGCTGCCAAATGGTCCGGGGCTGAAGTGGTTAAGTGGTTAAGACCTGCTGACAACAAAGTAACCATGTTCTTCCAGTAATGAATCCTCGCTTCAGCTATATTAACAGCTCAACATTTTATTTTTATTTTTTTTGTGGGCAAAGTACAGAGTTTCGTATTGGTCCTACTTGGACCAATGTAAATATACATATGCCATACCTTTGAGTTGCCTGTGGAAGCGGATAACCTCCCTAGTAGTCCAGGTCCCACGCAATTCACAGAATGCCTTGGATTTTTCTCAATGAATGCAAAGAATTCTCTGACTGAACAAGGAGGTGAGGTTGGGTGGTGATGTCACATTCTTCACTACATCCAATCAGAGAACATTTTGCATTACATGAGAAAAATGCTGGACCAATGTAACCAAAACTGGACCAATGTATTCAAAAAAAGCTATACTTAAAATTCAGCTTTAAAATCTAAAGATTTATTTCCACTTTCATTTTTGTAATTCCTCTGGATTCGCTGTCATATCATTCCTATCGAATGATTAAGTAAGTAAAAACTGAAATATTTTCAAGCAGATATTGTACATTCAACACACACAAATAACAGCTAAGAAAAAATGCAGAATATGTGAGGACCTGTTTCAAAGTAGACCCCATTGTGGTGAGCCATGACATCACTTCCTGCTTTAGAAGACATTTTTTAGGACTCGTGTAATGCACAATATGCAGGAAATCGCTGTGAATAGACAGGAAGCATGGTATGAAAATTCAGACACTTAGTCAGAGATACAGTATACTGTATAACCCTTATGCCATTTATTTTTTACTAAAGTGAGTTTCGTGACAGACACTTATGTGCTGAGACACTGGTGTAAGCCAACTCAGGAAACTGTAGAACATTTACAGGTAATTCACAAAAGTGATGACTGCAAAACATGCTAATTAAGTTACTTGGAAAAAAAACTGAAAATGAAACTAAGTCATCTAAGCTAAACGAATATATATAGATATACAGTATACTATATTACCAAAAGTATTGGGACACCTGCCTTTACACACACATGAACTTTAATGGCATCCCAGTCTTACTCCGTAGGGTTCAATATTGAGTTGGCCCACCCTTTGCAGCTATAACAGCTTCAACTCTTCTTGGAAGGCTGTCCACAAGGTTAAGGAATTTGTCTATGGGAATGTTTGACCATTCTTCCAGAAGCGCATTTGGCCTGCACAGAGTCCTGACCTCAACCTGATACAACACCTTTGGAATGAATTAGAGTGGAGACTGAGGCCGCGTACACACGAAGGGACAATCCCGCGGGATTATCCTCTGGACTGAAGTCCAGAGGATAATCCCCTGTGTGTGGGCGCCGGCGGACTTTTTGGCGCCAAAGTACGGCGGACTAAAGTTTCAGGTTTTGTTCTCAAATTATCCGCTGGACTTGGAAGTCCAGCGGACAATCCCGCCGTTAGTGGGCAAGTCCGCGGGACTTTTGAAATGAACGGACTTGCCGCTCATCGGCAAGTCCGTTCATTTAGCACGTGACTTCAGGTTACGTAGCTAGCGTAGGCAGTTACTGCCGCCGCGCTAGCTCCGTGACCTGGCATGGATTTAAAGGGAATCCCCACGCCGAAAAAACGGCGTGGGGGTTCCCCCCAAATCCATGTCAGACCCTCATCCGAGCACGCAGCCTGGCAGGCCAGGAAAGGGGTGGGGACGAACGAGCGCCCCCCCCCCTCCTGAGCCGTACCAGGCCGCGTGCCCTCAACATGGGGGGTGCCCTGGGGAAAGGGGGGCCGTGCGGCCCCCCCACCCCAAAGCACCTTGTCCCCATGTTGATGAGGACAAGGGCCTCTTCCCGACAACCCTGGCCGTTGGTTGTCGGGGTCTGCGGGCGGGGGCTTATCGGAATCTGGGACCCCCTTTAATAAGGGGGCCCCCAGATACCGGCCCCCCACCCTATGTGAATGAGTATGGGGTACGATGTACCCCTACCCATTCACCTAAGGTGTAAAATGTAAAGTAAAAAAAAAACACCCACACTTTTGAAAAAATAGTTTATTGCACTGCTCCGGGGGTCTTCTTCCGTCTTGGGGGTCTTCTCGCCGGACTCCCCCGCCATTTACCAAGCTCTTTTACCGAGCGAGGGGAGTCCGGCTACCTTCTTCGTCGTCGCCGCCGTCTGGGGGTCTCGATCCGCCTTCGGGGGTCTTCTTCCGTCTTGGGGGTCTTCTCGCCGGACTCCTCCCCTCTCTTCTGCTCTTTTACCTAGCTCTTTCACGAGGGGAGGTGTCCGGCTACCTTCTTCGTCGTCGCCGCCGTCGTCTGGGGGTCTCGATCCGCCTTCGGGGGTCTTCCGGGGGTCTCTTCTGTTCTTGCGGCGGTCGTCGTCTTCCGCGCCGCCGGCGCCTTGTCCTTCTTCTTGTCCTTCTTCTTCTTCTTCTTCTTCTTCTTCTTCTTCCGATGTTGACCCGTCGCTGTCTCTGCCCGGAATGCCTGTGCCGCTCTGAGCTCGGACTTATATAGGGACATGGGCGACAGGGTCACATGTTCATGTCACATGGTGACCCCGCCCCCTTGCGATGTCACAGTCCCAGCATCCTCCGGGACTGTGACAACACAAGGGGGCGGGGTCACCATGTGACATGAACATGTGACCCTGTCCCCCATGTCCCTATATAAGTCCGAGCGCAGATCGGCACAGGCATTCCGGGCAGAGACAGCGACGGGTCAACATCGGAAGAAGAAGAAGAACAAGAAGGACAAGAAGAAGAAGGACAAGGCGCCGGCGGCGCGGAAGACGACGACCGCCGCAAGAACAGAAGAGACCCCCGGAAGACCCCCGAAGGCGGATCGAGACCCCCAGACGACGGCGGCGACGACGAAGAAGGTAGCCGGACTCCTCCCCTCGTGAAAGAGCTAGGTAAAAGAGCAGAAGAGAGGGGAGGAGTCCGGCGAGAAGACCCCCAAGACGGAAGAAGACCCCCGAAGGCGGATCGAGACCCCCAGACGGCGGCGACGACGAAGAAGGTAGCCGGACTCCCCTCGCTCGGTAAAAGAGCTTGGTAAATGGCGGGGGAGTCCGGCGAGAAGACCCCCAAGACGGAAGAAGACCCCCGGAGCAGTGCAATAAAGTATTTTTTCAAAAGTGTGGGTGTTTTTTTTTTTTACTTTACATTTTACACCTTAGGTGAATGGGTAGGGGTACATCGTACCCCATACTCATTCACATAGGGTGGGGGGCCGGTATCTGGGGGCCCCCTTATTAAAGGGGGCTCCCAGATTCCGATAAGCCCCCGCCCGCAGACCCCGACAACCAACGGCCAGGGTTGTCGGGAAGAGGCCCTTGTCCTCATCAACATGGGGACAAGGTGCTTTGGGGTGGGGGGGGCCGCACGGCCCCCCTTTCCCCAGGGCACCCCCCATGTTGAGGGCACGCGGCCTGGTACGGCTCAGGAGGGGGGGGGGCGCTCGTTCGTCCCCACCCCTTTCCTGGCCTGCCAGGCTGCGTGCTCGGATGAGGGTCTGACATGGATTTGGGGGGAACCCCCACGCCGTTTTTTCGGCGTGGGGATTCCCTTTAAATCCATGCCAGCTTGCGGAGCTAGCGCGGCGGCATTTACTGCCTACGCTAGCTACGTAACCTGAAGTTACGTTCAAAATGAACGGACTGCTCCGTGTGTGGGCAAGTCCGTTCATTTTCAAAAGTCCCGCGGACTTTTGGCCGGCGGATTATCCGCTGGACAAGTCCGTGCGTGTGTGGGCAAGTCCACACCCTCGGAAAGTCCAGCGGACCTAGCCGGAAAGTCCAGCGGATTGTCCGCTGGACTTAGGTCCGCCGGCAAAAGTCCGTACGTGTGTACGAGGCATAAGCTTGGTAGGTTGATTACTTCGGCCTGTCACTGGAAGGAGGTTCCAGTAATCAGTGGAAGCAATAACCACTAGGTCATGATTATTGGTCTGGCCCAGCCAATCTATGTTATTCTATGTATGGCTTGGGAAGATGTTTGGGAGCACATTTCCAGAACTCTCTCCTTGGGTTTCTCCTTGGTAGGGTGCAATGTGTGAAGATGGCTATCAGGACCTGGCCTCGGCATTAGCCTCAAAACCTGTGTAATTCATATGTGTTCGTGTTTAAAGGAATGAGGTGGCAACCCTATACTGAGGGCCTTGGACACCAAGCCAGGAGTGCCTGCTGAAGGGAGCTGGGCTTGTATACTTATTTCTAGATGCCATATGACACTGCAGGGGCCTAGAAACATAGAAGAGTGACCACAAATGGTCCATCGAGTCTGCCCCACTTGTTTCTACATACAGTATACTGTTTGTTTCTTTTTTTAACTTTGTTGTCTGTCGATTTGTTTATCCAAAGCATGTTTGAATCCACTTAGGCCCCATTCACACCTGCATGCTGCATCGCATTTTGTACGCTTTTTTTAATGCGTTTGTGACGCAACAGCATAAGGCTGCCCATACACTTGAAAGGACTGCCCTATGTGTGACAAATGTGCCCAAGTAACTCCTTTACCTTATTTTGACAGTGAGCCTTGTGCATTTTTGGTCCATTTGTTGCGTGTTTTGGTTGCGGAACACGATGGTTTGAACGTGACCTTACTGTTGACTGACTCACTACCTCTGCTGGAAGTCCATTCCAAGCATCACCTACTCTTTCAGTAAAATAATACTTTCTATTAATTATTTTTGTTTTAGTATTCGTTTTGAACGTTCCTCCTGCTTGTTTGAGGTCATGTCCCTGTTTTCTAGAGCTTAGCTTCATATTGAAAATACTGCCCTCCTGAACCTTATTCACATCCATATCTCATCAGACTTCTTTACCTTTGCCCCTTCACCTGAATCGGTGGTCTGTACTGATTCAGAGAGCAGCGCTGACGGCTTGATGACATCACTGGTGCTCTGTGGATGAAGGGGCTCTGGATGACTGAGGACATCTCTTGGTCAAGAAGAGGTACTGTATGGAATGGCTCTGACTTACAGGTGAGTATTGCAGCTGATTTTTTTAAACACTTGGATGGAGTTATCCTGTAAAGTGAACCTGTAGTAATGTTGGCAGATGTTTGCTATTATCACAATATTAGGCTTTTCGTCTGTTATTTCCTAAGGTCCCTTGGGAGAGAAGAGAATTCACCACCCTTCAACAGCTGATCTGACTGCATCTCCATTTAAAATGAGTCTAACCCTCCCAGAATTGTCCCTATTAGTGACACAATAGACCACACTTCAGCTGGGGTCACCCAGGCATCTGAAGAATGTGTTAGAAAGGTCAAAGTGTGCTGATCTCTCAACAAGAGGGTGACCACTATAAGTTGTACTACAAATTCCTTGTACTAATAGGTCTGTCCTCTGCAAACACTGCATTGCAAATAGGGATTTGTGTCACCAGCTTTGGGCACCAAGACGCCCAGCAGGTTGTTCTGAAATGTCTCACAAGCCTAACAATATTGACACGTCTCATTCATTTGTTCCTGGAAGTCACATAGATGCTGGGTTCCCATAAACAGTCATAAAGCCGAATTCCAACAAAACCCACCACTGAAAACATTGTGAATAGTTTTTCCCGTATAGACAGGAAGGCGGAAGTGATGTCACGCTCGGTGCGCCGGTCTATGTGACCGGAGACGCCGAGCGGCGAACATGTAAAGGTTAGTGCACAACAGTACACTGACACCAGTACAGTTAGGCACATATTCCACCCCCCTGTCACCCCCTGATCACCCCCCAGATCACCCCCTCCCCCCCCAGTCACAGTGTCACTAATTGCAGTGATCATTTTTTTACTGATCACTGCATTTAGTGTCAGTGTGACTGTAATAACTGTCAGGGCAGTTAGTTTTAGGTCCAAGGTAGCCCCCTACCCCCCCCCTAATAAAGGTTTAACCCCTTGATTGCCCCCCAGGTAACCCTTTCACCCCCTTTTGCCAGTGTCACTAAGCGATCGTTTTTCTGATCGCTGTATTAGTGTCACTGCTGTCGCTAGGTAACCATTTTTTTTTTTTAGGTAACCGCCATGTTTATATAGGTTCATAAATAGTTTTATAGGTCAGGTACCCCCATATTACAACCTAAATAAAGGTTTTAACCCCTTGATTGCCCCTAGAGTTAACCCTTTCACCAGTGATCACTGTATAACTGTCACTGGTGACGCTGGTTAGCCAGTTAGTTATTTCGTTATTTAGGTTCCCCGTCAGGTTTTTATATAGCGTCAGGTACCCCCATATATTACCTAATAAAGGTTTTAACCCCCTGATTGCCCCTAGTTAACCCTTTCACCCCCTTTTGCCAGTGTCACTAAGCGATCGTTTTTCTGATCGCTGCATTAGTGTCGCTAGGTAACCATTTTTTTTTTTTAGGTAACCGCCATGTTTATATAGGTTCATAAATAGGTTTATAGGTCAGGTACCCCCATATTACAACCTAAATAAAGGTTTTAACCCCCTGATTGCCCCTAGAGTTAACCCTTTCACCAGTGATCACTGTATAACTGTCACTGGTGACGCTGGTTAGCCAGTTAGTTATTTCGTTATTTAGGTTCCCCGTCAGGTTTTTATATAGCGTCAGGTACCCCCATATATTACCTAATAAAGGTTTAACCCCCTGATTGCCCCTAGTTAACCCTTTCACCCCCTGTTGCCAGTGTCACTAAGCGATCGTTTTTCTGATCGCTGCATTAGTGTCGCTAGGTAACCAGTTTTTTTTTGTATTACTGTTACGGGTGACGCTGGTTAGTTAGCTTGTTTTTTATACTGTCAGGGCACCCGCCATTTATTACCCAATAACGGTTTAACCCCCTGATCGCCCGGCGGGTGATATCAATTAGGTTTTAGGGTCAAATAAGGTCTGCGTCGCCCCAGGTAGTGCCAGTACCGCAAACACCCACGCACAAAGCATACACCTCCCTTAGTGGCACAGTATCTGAACAGATCAATATCTGATCTGATCAGATCTATACTAGCGTCCCAGCAGTTTAGGGTTCCAAAAAAAACCGCATTGTTAGCGGGATCAGCCCAGATACCTGCTAGCACCTGCGTTTTCCCCCTCCGCCCAGCCCAGCCCACCCAAGTGCAGTATCGATCGATCACTGTCACTTACAAAACACTAAGCACACATAACTGCAGCGTTCGCAGAGTCAGGCCTGATCCCTGCGATCGCTAACAGTTTTTTTGTGGTAGCGTTTTGATTCAGTCGCTTCAGTCAGGAGCTTTTTTACCTGTGAATCTCAAAAAAAAAAAAAAAAAAAAAATAGTTGTCGTTTTATTGTTCTCTCTCTCACTCTATTCTCTCTCTATTGTTGCTCTTTTTTTACTCCATTCTATTCTGCAATGTTTTATCATGTTTTATCATGCTTGCTTTTCAGGTATGTAATTTTGTTTACTGTGTTTTAGTGTTAAGCATTTTTTTGTTTTCAGGTGCGCCATTCAGTTGCAACGCGGATTTATTTATCTTGACAGCAACAGCGTTTGCTCCCACGATACATAAAGACGCGACTCCAACACTGTAGGAGGTGATTTCACCACCACAGTTAAAAAAAAGAGCATATATGCCGAAGCATGGGGGCAGCAGGGGGGGGGGAGGAGCGATTGGCTCCTAATGCCACGTACATACGGTCGAAATTCCGACCGTGTGTACACGGCATAACTTTTGCGGGAGGATGCCCCCATGCATCGGCATATATAAATGGTGCATGTATGCCCATCATTAGAAGTGGGTGGATGAAGGGAGGTATTCTAATGGTGGGCATACCCACCAATCAATCTCTTTTTTTCGTTCAGCCAAGAGGCTGCATGAAAAAAAAAAAGATTACAATATATGTCCAGTATGTTGCTGGACTTTGAATGGTTATACCAGAATGATGCCTGCAGGTTTAGGTATCATCTTGGTATCATTCTTTTCAGCCAGTGATCGGCTTTCATGTAAAAGCAATTCTAGCGGGTAATTAGCCTCTAGACTGCTTTTACAAGCAGTGGGAGGGAATGTCCCCCCTCCCGGATATAAACCGCGCCATTGGGAAATTGGGAAAGCATTTTTATCACACCAATCTTGGTGTGGTCAGATGCTTTGAGGGCAGAGGAAAGATCTAGGGTCTAATAGACCCCAATTTTTTCAAAAAAAGAGTACCTGTCACTGCCTATTGCTATCATAGGGGATATTTACATTCCCTGAGATAACAATAAAAATCATAACAAAGAAAAAAAATGGAAGGAACAGTTTAAAAATAAAATAAAAAAGCTAAATAAATAAATAGCATAAATAATAAGCATTTTATCACACCAATCTTGGTGTGGTCAGATGCTTTGAGGGCAGAGGAAAGATCTAGGGTCTAATAGACCCCAATTTTTTCAAAAAAAAGAGTACCTGTCACTGCCTATTGCTATCATAGGGGATATTTACATTCCCTGAGATAACAATAAAAATCATAACAAAGAAAAAAAATGGAAGGAACAGTTTAAAAATAAAATAAAAAAGCTAAATAAATAAAAAAAAAACCAAAAAAAAAAAAAAAAAGCACCCCTGCCCCCCCTTCTCTTGCGCAAAGGCGTACACAAGCGTTGGTCTGGCGTCATATGTAAACAGCAATTGCACCATGCATGTGAGGTATCACCGCGAAGGTCAGATCGAGGGCAGTAATTTTAGCAGTAGACCTCCTCCGTGAATCTAATGTGGTATCATGTAAAGGCTTTTAAAGGCTTTTAAAAATGTATGTAGTTTGTCGCCACTGCGTGTTTGTGCGCAATTTTAAAGCATGTCGTGTTTGGTATCCATGTACTCGGCCTAAGATCATATTTTTTATTTCATCAAAAATTTGAGCAATATAGTGTGTTTTAGTGCATTAAAATAAAAAAAAGTGTATTTTTTCCACAAAAAATGCGTTTGAAAAATCGCTGCGCAAATACTGTGTGGAAAAAAAAAATGCAACACCCACCATTTTAATCTGTAGGGCCTTTGCTTTAACATTATATATAGTGTTTGGGGGTTCAACGTAATTTTCTTGCAAAAAAAAAAATATGTTTTCATGTAAACAAAAAGTGTCAGAAAGGGCTTTGTCTACAAGTGGTTAGAAGAGTGGGTGACGTGTGACATAGGCTTCTAAATGTTGTGCATAAAATGCCAGGACAGTTCAAACCCCCCCCCAAATGACCCCATTTTGGAAAGTAGACACCCCAAGCTATTTGATGAGAGCAATGTTGAGCCCATTAAATATTTTTTTTTTTGTCCCAAGAGATTGAATAATGAAAAAAAAAAAAATATATATATTTTTTTTACAAAAAGTTGTCACTAAATGATATATTGCTCAAACATGTCATGGGCATATGTGGAAATACACCCCAAAATACATTCTGTTGCTTCTCCTGAGTACGGGGATACCACATGTGTGGGACTTTTTGGGAGCCTAGCTGCGTACGGAACCCCAAAAACCAATCACCGCCTTCAGGCTTTCTAAGGGTGTAATTTTTTTATTTCACTTCTCACTGCCAATCACAGTTTCGGAGGCCATGGAATGCCCAGATGGCATAAAACCCCCCAAAATGACCCCATTTTGGAAAGTAGACACCCCAAGCTATTTGCTGAGAGGTATTGTGAGTATTTTGCAGATGTCGCTTTTTGTCACAAAGTTTTGAAAATTGAAAAAAGAAAAAAAAATTTTTTTTTTCTTTACTTTCTTCATTTTCAAAAACAAATGAGAGCTGTAAAATACTCACCATGCCTCTCAACAAATAGCTTGGGGTGTCTACTTTCCAAAATGGGGTCATTTGGGGGGGTTTTGTGCTATTTTGGCATTTTATGGCCTTCGAAACTGTGATAGGTAGTGAGGAGTGAAATCAAAAATTTGCACCCTTAGAAATCCTGAAGGCGGTGCTTGGGTTTCGGGGCCCCGTACGCGGCTAGGCTCCCAAAAAGTCCCACACATGTGGTATCCCCATACTCAGGAGAAGCAGCAAAATGTATTTTGGGGTGCAATTCCACATATAACTATGGCATGTGTGAGCAATATATCATTTAGTGACAACTTTTTGAAAAAAAAAAAAATCTTTTTTATTTTTGTCTTTATTCAATCACTTGGGACTAAAAAAAAAAAATATTCAATGGGCTCAACATGCCTCTCAGCAAATAGCTTGGGGTGTCTACTTTCCAAAATGGGGTCATTTGGGGGGGGTTTTGTACTTCTCTGCCATTTTAGCACCTCAAGAAATGAAATAGGCAGTCATAAATTAAAAGCGGTGTAAATTCCAGAAAATGTACTCTAGTTTGTAGACGCTATAACTTTTGCGCAAACCAATAAATATACGCTTATTGGCATTTTTTTTTACTAAAGACATGTGGCTGAATACATTTTGGCCCAAATGTTTGACTAAAATTGAGTTTATTAGATTTTTTTTTATAACAAAAAGTAGAAAATCTCTTTTTTTTTCAAAATTTTCGCTTTTTTTCCGTTTATATCGCAAAAAATAAAAATCACAGAGGCAATCAAATACCATCAAAAGAAAGCTCTATTTGTGGGAAGAAAAGGACGCAAATTTCGTTTGGTTACAAAATTGCATGACCGCGCAATTACCAGTTAAAGTAGTGCAGTGCGAAATTGAAAAAAGACCTCTGGTCCTTTGGCTGCCAAATGGTCCGGGGCTGAAGTGGTTAAAGAGCTTTTCAGGCGCTTTTGAAGAGCTTTCCATTCATTTCAATGGGGAGGGCAGTTTTTCACAGCCCTGCCAGCATACTGCCCCAGTGTGAAAGCGCTCATTTATTTTAATGGAAATACGTTTTCGTGAGCTTTTTAGGCTCTGTTTTTAGCGTGAAAGCGCCTCAGTGTGAAAGTGGTCTAATTACCACTGCATTTTATCAAAAATATATATTTTTTTACTTTTTGCTATAGAACATATCCAATAAAAAAATAGAAAAAATTGAATTTCTTCATAAATTTACACCAATATGTATTCTGCTACATACGTTTGGTTAAAAAAAATCCCCACTAAGTGTATATTGATTAGTTTGCACAAAATTTATTGGAATACTGGAATTTTTATTTTATTTTATTTATTTAATTATTTTTATACTATTTATGGCAGCGATCAGCGACTTATAGAGGGACTGCGATATTGCAGTGGACATTCTGGCACTAACTGACACTTTTGACACTTTGTGGGAACCAGTGACACTAATACAGTGATCAGTGCTAAAAAATATGCACTGTCACTGTACTAATGACACTGGCTGGGAAGGGGTTAATCAACTAGGGAGATCAAAGGGTTAAATGTGTGCCTAATCAGAGTTTTTGTGTACCGTGTTTGGTGTTTCTACTAAGGGAAGTGATGCTTTTTATTCCCTCCATCACTTTCCCCCTGTCAGAACGGAGCTCTGCAAATAAAAATTTGCAAAATAGGTGCATGTCTACCGGGGCAATTTTTAAATTTTTCACACACATCTGCATTTGATGCTAAGAAAATTACTCTAAACACCCAAATAATTATACATTTTCTAAAAGCAGAGGCCCCGGAGAATAAAATGGCGGAAGTTGCAATTTTTTATGTCTCACAATAATATTTGTGCAGCTGTTTGTCAGATATTTTCTGGAAAAAATACATTAAAATGAGTTTCAACCTGCACAAGCACAATAAAATTTATAAAAGATGCTGCTGTGTCAAGTAAAAATTGCCCACAGGCGATGTGTTGAAAGCCTTTACAGGTTATTAGTTTAGAATTATTATCTTTACAGGTACTTATGTAGCGCCGTCAATTTATTCAGTGATTTACATATATTAATACGCTCACATCAGTCCCTGCTCTCAAGGAACTTACAATCTAACTCACATTCATACATACACATAGTAGGGCCAATTTAGACAGTAGCTAATAAACCTACCAGCATGTCTTTGGAGTGTGTGAGGAAACCGGACAAGCCAGAGGAAACCCATGCAGGCACAGGGAGAACATGCAAACTCCAGGCAGGTAGTGCCGTAGTTGGGATATGAACTGCCAACCCTTTTACAGTGCCTTGAAAATGTATTCATGCCCCTTGCGAAATTTTCCACATTTTGGCATGTTACAACCAAAAACATAAATGTATTTTATTGGGATTTTATGTGATAGAACAACACAAAGTGGCACATAATTGTGAAGTGGAAGGAAAATGATAAATGGTTTTTAATTTTTTTTACAAATAAATATGTGAAAAGTGTGGTGTGCATTTGTATTCAGCCCCCTTTACTCTGATACCCCTAACTAAAATCTAGTGGAACCAATTGCCTTCAGAGGTCACCTAATTATTTAATAGAGTCCACCTGTGTGTAATTTAATCTCAGTATAAATACAGCTGTTCTGTGAAGCCCTCAGAGGTTTGTTAGAGAACCTTAGTGGACAAACAGCATCATGAAGGCCAAGGAACACATCAGACAGGTTAGGGATAAAGTTGTAGAGAAGTTTAAAGCAGGGTTAGGTTATAAAAATATATCCAAAGCTTTGAACATCTCACGGAGCACTGTTCAATCCATCATCCGAAAATTGAAAGAGTATGACACAACTGGAAACCTACCAAGACATGGCCGTCCACCTAAACTGACAGGCCGGGCAAGGAGTGCATTAATCAGAGAAACACCGAAGAGGCCCATGGTAACTCTGGAGGAGCTGCAGAGATCTACAGCTCAGGTGGGAGAATTTGTCCACAGGACAACTATTAGTCATGCACTTAGGGTTGCCATCCATACGGGATTGACCTGGACGGTATGGGTTTGGCAACTTGTGCCCAAGTTTCTGTCCCCTGGAAACCCGGGCACAACAAATATCCAGCGCCTCTGTCTGTGTCCCGGTTTGTCCCATCCTCTGCCCCGTAGCTCTGTATTCACTATGTGGCCAGGACAGCTGTGCGGCGCACGCCTCTCTGCTCCATATCACA
>CM053033.1:97917589-97957230 GCA_028564925.1 Lithobates sylvaticus
CCCTCGAAGCAGCGGATGACGGAGAATCATGTCTCCTGGTACTACAGTTTTAATAGTAGGCCATAATGTGCATAAGGTAAAGGCCAATACACACCTCTATTGTCCACTCTGATACTATTCCCAAGATCTCATTCAGAGCTCTAGACCATATCCCCCCCCCAAACCGAGGGGGTGATTACAACAAAGCGCTCCTTCAGAGCGAACTTCGTTGGATTTTCCACCTCAATGCCACCATACCTCCCGGCCTAAACGAGGCCTTCAACTTTAAACCTTACCTTGAGGGCTTCGAGACCGGAGTTTGTGAACTAGACCTTTAACTTATGGTCTCCCACGTTTAAGCACCCACACCCCAATACACACTGCTTGTATTATTATTATATCTCTTACTCTGTGGATTGGATGTTTCCTTACAGCATATAGGAATATATGTTCATGTACCTCATACTATATATGTATTGATATATGCTCTTCTGTATGTATTATTGACACATGTTTTTCCATTTATGCATTATATACTGTGCATCAAATTGTTACATGTTCTTTTCCCCTTCCCTCCAATGGTTTACAGGCCATATACATTACTAGGTTGTCTATTGTACTAAACCTGCATGTCCCCCATCGCTCATTTGTGATCATCCGTCCTTTATGGACCAACCTACAAACATTTCACCTGCATTTTTCTTTTCCCCCTCTATTTTGAATACCCGGCGCGGGTAAGACCAGGTGCGCGTGCGCATCTGCTTCACTGCGCACGCACCACCCCCTCGCCTTCCATCTAGACCAGCTTCCTGGTCTACTTCCTGTTTGCGCTCCACCGTGGAGCGCACCAGGAAGTCGGCGACCGTCTGTCCCACGTCGGTGACGTCACGACGCCGGACGCGGCCGCGCCGTCATGACGCGGCCGCGCCCGGCACCGCCCCGTCAGAGGTCCACACTGGGAGGTTACCACAGCGCTTTCTGGCGCCCGCCTCCCAACAACACAGCAGCCAATCAGCACTGCGGCCTCAGGTTAGTTGTTACACACCTACCCACAGCTGTTGTCCATTATCTGACCACATATAAACCCTCCACACTCTGGCTTCAGTCTCATGCTGCTGACTGACCAGAGTTGACCTCCCATCCTCTACTCACAAACTATACTCAGGTAAATACTAGGTCTACTCCTTTGTAGCCAGATACTCTTACTTTGTTTTCCTAGTTTCTGATTATTCCCATTTTACTTTATCTTTACAGTGACACACTCGCTGACCCACTGTGTTTAATACAGGACTTGGGCTTTTAGCCCTAAACCCTGTATGTTGGACCTTGTATTCTGAGGGGGTTCTCAGCAGGTTTCCTATACCCCAGTGTATAGGTACACTCTGTTTTTACTGCATACACCCTTGATTCCCTGGATCCCACGCTCAGTGGCTTTTCCATATGATAAACAATTGAGCTTTGGCAGGACATGTGAGTACCTCATTGTGTTTTTTCCTCTTTTTGAGATAAATCTCCTCCAGCAATATAGATTTTCTCCAGTGCAAATATAATGTATTGATATATTGAGACTAATTATATGACCTTTCATCTATTCAGATGAGTTTCTAAGGATACAAATTGCCTTGACAAAGGACCACAGTCCGAAACATGTTGGCATCTTCCTTACCTTATGCACCAAGCAAGTTTATACCTCTGTCATAATGCTTTGTATGTTTCTGCTCTTTTGACATGTTATAAACTGTATCAACTGATTGCATCCTCAATTGCAAACATACCATGCCTTCTGAGCATTCCCTTGTTCACTGTATACATTTTTGAATAAACGTTTACCTTCTCACATGCATACATCGTTTTAAAGTGTCTATCTTTACTCCAAGCATCCCCCAGGGGTATTGGCCTTTACCTTATGCACATTATGGCCTACTATTAAAACTGTTATACAATTCTGGGATGCGATAGACCATTTGTTGTCCCACCTACTTGCCCACCAAAACAATTTGTCTCCTGGTACTGTTGGACCTCAGTGCAGCGTTTGATACTGTGGACCACAACACTCTACTCATCCGCCTCACAGAAGTAGCAGGAGTCACTGGCTCAGATCTACAATGGTTCGCATCCTTCTTAGGAAATCGCTCTCAGACGGTGAAACTAGGAGCTTTCACCTCTGAAACCCGGGCAATCTCCTGTGGAGTCCCTCAAGGATCACCCTTGTCGCCAGTGCTCTTCAACATCTACATCCGCCCACTCCTCAACATCATCAGAAGATCAGACCTCTGCTTCCACTCGTACGCCGACGACACTCAATTATATTTTCGTATCACCGGACAAAAAGACCATCATCAGCAATTAGGAAAATGCCTCTCTATGATAGACGACTGGATGACCACTAGCTCCCTCAAACTTAATGAATCAAAAACAGAACTTCTTATTCTACATGCAAAGCATAACCCCCGAACCAAGATCCCTTGGACACCTCCTACCATCTTTGGACAGACCATCGCCCCAAGGACCAAGGCTAAGAGTCTCGGAGTCATTTTTGACTCTGAAATGTCAATGGATGCCCAAATAGGAGCAGTGGTCAGTGGTTCTCACCATCTGCTCGGCCTGCTACGCAGACTCCTCCCCTTCATTCCAAAGGAGGACAAAGCAGTGGTAGTTGGAACAGTCATCAATTCTCGACTGGACTACGCTAACTCCCTTTACATAGGATTACCCCAATATCAACTTGCGCGCTTACAACTTATCCAAAACACGGCGGCAAGGCTGATAACAGGGAAAAAACCCTGGGAATCCATCTCCCCTTCCCTGAGGAACCTACATTGGCTAAACGTAAGGAATCGGGTCACATTCAAGACCCTCTGCCTAACCCACAAATGCACACATGGAAACGCTCCGCAATACCTTTGCGAGAAAATAAAACACTACACACCGAATCGCAGTCTTCGATCGGCTAATCAAAATCTTCTCCTTATTCCTAAATCCCGCTACAAATCAAAGGGGGAACGGAGATTCGCTGTCCAGGGACCTCGGCTATGGAACGCTCTACCAACCGACATTCGCATGGAAGAAAACCATCAGGCCTTCAGGAAGAAACTCAAGACCTACCTCTTCTAGAAGCTGTTAACAAAAGCAAAGTAAACATAAAGCATACAGTATTGCATTGGTACATTGTTTTCTTTTAAGCAGCGACTATACCTGTATAGACCTGCTAATGAAAGGCATATAAATCGCAGACCTCAGGTCCTTAATTAGAGATACACTTGTGCCGTCATGTACCAGGTACAGTGTAATACCATTCTCAGTGCAATTATTACAATTAACTTTTTATTGAACAAGAAGCAATAGAGATAGTCAAAGTAGGTAAAGTGTGAAAGAAAAAAGGGGGGGGGGGTAGGTAGTGTGGCCCTGCCATCAGCTCAAGGCGGATCTTCATGTTTGTGCCATACCTCCCAGATTTTATACATGGAAGGAAAGAATAGAGATAGTCAAAGTAGATAAAGTGGGGGAGAGAAAAGAAGGAAGTCTGGCTGTCATTTTTTCCATTAATTATATGTCTTTAATTCTGGTGTATAAGTCTGGGCGGGAGGGTGGAGTCTGTCTCTTCCAATGGAGAGCAATCAAGCACCGGGCGGCTGTCAGGATGTGACGAAGTAATTTTTTGGTGTGTTTGGGGATTTGTGGGGGGAGTAGGCCTAGTAAATATGATTTTGGTGATTTAGGTATCTGTGTGCCCGCCAGGTTTGAAAGTAGTTGTTGTGTTCCCCCCAGAAGGGTGTGATTTTGGAACATGTCCAGTAGATGTGATACAGGGTGCCCTTTTCCACTAAGCAGCGCCAGCACCTGTCTGAGCTGGAGGGATATATAGCGCGTAGTTTGTCTGGTGTCATGTACCAGAAGTAGAGGATTTTGTACGAGTTCTCTTTGTACAGTGTGCAATAGGAGCTTTTCGCTGCTTGTGACCATATCATTTGCCAAGTGGTTTCTGGTAACTCTTCTCCTATAGCTTTCTCCCATCGGAGCATGTATGCATGTTTCCCTTGGGTGTGAAAGGAATAGTCGTTTAGTATGCTGTATATATCTGATATAATACCTCTACGTGCTGATCCCTCCAGGATTATACTCTCGAAAGGGGTGGGCGCTGAAAATTGGAGGGTGGGGGCGAAGGACTGGGCATAATGTCTAATTTGTAGATACCCATAGAAGACCTGACGGGGCAGGTCGAATTTCTTCTGTAGTTCGTCAAAGGTGTGCAATCTGCGTGTGCAGGGTATCACTAGGTGGCCAAAATGGAATAAGTTTCGTGTAGCCCAAGGCGAGGACATTTGATGCGTGAGACCTGCAGGCATTCTGGGGTTATATAAAAAGGAAGTCGAGAGACCTTTCGGAACTCAGATTATGCGCTCGGGCAAGCCTACGCCACAACTTTTTAAGGTGCATCATGGGGCCTAGGAGCCGGGGTTGTTTCTACCTCCGCGTTTCAGAACATGCTGTTGGGGTGAATGGGGGCAAGCCATATTTTTTGGATTTCAGTCCATATATTATAAGACTTTTGGGTGAACCAGGAGGTCAAGGCTTGCAGTTGGGCAGCTTGATAGTATCTGATTAAGTCGGGGAACGCTAGACCTCCGGCTGTGCGAGCCGCCGTCATTACTGACCGCTAGACTCTGGGTCTCTTGTAGTTCCATACAAACTTGAGTAAGTCAGCTTGGCGTTTTCTGCATGGTCTGCATTGGGAATTGGTACCGGTAGCGTTTGAAAAAGGTATAGGAGTTTAGGGAGGATGTTCATCTTGATAGACGCCACCCTCCCCAAAAGAGAAATATGATGGGCCTTCCACTTCTCCAAGAGGTCCCTAATGGACCGGAACAGGGGCGGAAAGTTAACTCGGTATAGGGTGGCGTAGGATTGAGTAGTCTGGACTCCCAGGTATTTCAGAGCTACTGTCCTCCAATTGTAGGGGAAGCAGCTCTGTAAGTGCTGTACCTCCGCAGTTGGATTATTAATAGGGAGGGCTTCCGATTTGGCCGCGTTTATTTTGTAGCCGGACAGAGACCTATAGGAGGTCCAATTCGGCATGTAGATTGGGGAGTGAAGTTCTGGGTTGGGTCAGTGTGAGTGATGTCGTCCGCAAAGAGTGCCATTTTAAACTCTCGCTCTCGAATCGGAACACCTCGAACATCCGGATTTCTGCGAATGGACGCTGCCAGGGGCTCGACACAGCGCAAAAAGTAGCGGTGAGAGTGGGCACCCCTGGCGGGTTCCATTCGCTATTGGAAAGGCAAAGGACATAGCAAAGGGGGTTCTAACCTGAGATGTCGGGTTGGTATATAAAATGTTTTAACGTGGCGAACAGGAAGGGCCAGCCAAGGCGATGGCCCGAAAAAAGGCGCATGAGGACAAACCCCACCTGGTCCTTGTGTACTAGCGAGGGAAGTATCATGTTCAAACGGATCGATAAGAGTTTGGTGAAAATTTTTAAATCTGCGTTCAGTAGTGCTATTGGTCTATAGCTGGCACATAATGAGGGGTCCTTGTCGGGTTTGGGGATCAAGGTGAGGTACGACCTCTGCATGTCCATGGGGATGGGAGTTTGCTGGAGGAAGGCATTATATAATTTGCACATATGTGGAAGTAGGGTAGGGAGGAATGTTTTATAATATTCATAAGGGAGACCATCTGGACCAGGGGACTTATGTGTAGGTAAGGTCTTGATAGTGGCCGAGATCTCTTCTTCCGTTATGGACATGTTAAGGGTTAGAAGATCTGAGGCCTGTAGTTTTGGGATACCGCTTTGTTCCAGGTAGGTGTGTAGGCGGTCCTTCACGGCGGGGGGTAGTGGTGCATGAGGGATTTCTGGGTCGCTATATAGGGCTGTATAAAACGTTTCAAAAGTGTTGGCTATATCCTGGGGATGGGAAAGGAGGTTGCCTGTGCTGTCTTTGATCTGATGGGGCGTGGATGTGTGGGAGCGTTCCGACAGTTTGCGGGCGAGTAGAGAGTGGGCCTTATTTCCCTTATCATAGTAGGTTTGCTTCATTCTGATGAGTGCCTTCTCTACCTGTCCTAAAGCTATGTTGCGGAGTGTCATTCTTAGGCAGACAATTTTTTTCAAGAGGGGTAAAGTGGGTGAGGATTGTAGTCTGGTTTCTAAAGTTCGTAGGTCCCTCTCAGCCTGCTTCTTAGTGGCTACTGCATTTTTTTTAAGGGCCGATAAGATCGCCATGCATCGCCCCCTAAGGACCGCTTTGTGCGCCTCCCAGAGGGTGGGGAGGGGTATATCAGGGGTGTTGTTTTCCTGGAAGTATTGCTGTAGGGAAGTTTCTAGTTCTGTTCTTGAAGGGAGGTGCTGAAGGAGAAAACTATTTAGCTGCCAGTGGCATGGTTTGCGTAAGTCATGTGATCGGACCAGGAAATCGGTAGAATCTGAACGGTCTTTGTGGCCTGAAGCGTGGTGTTGTTTGTGAAGAAGTAATCGATGCAGGAATGCATCTTATGGGGGGGCTGAAAAGAACGTATATTGCCTGTCTGATTTATCGCCTAGTAGCGGTGCGGAACAGTTTCGATTCCCTGGAGGCACGCGGTTGTAAACCCATGGGGCTCAATCCATGGTGGTCCAGTACCACTGAGTGTGATAGATTAAAGTCCCCCCCCCCCCCAATTACCAGGTATTCGTTTGTTGTTTTAAATATTTTGGCAAATACCTTGGATATGAAGTTTATTTGGTTGGTGTTGAGGGCATATACCAGTACAGAAGGTGACCTGTTGTGATTGCCATTGACCTCGCAGAATTATGTAGTGTCCTTTAGGGTCTATATAGGACTGGGAACATACAAAGGGGGCGCCATTTGTCTAAACAAGATTGCCACCCCTGCCCTTTTACGGGGATTAAATGCCTGGTAGATCTGTGTGAATTGTCTGGACGCGAAGGAGTCCCCTTTATTAAAGTGCGTTTCCTGGATCATAGCTACGTCTGCCCCAGAATGCCTGAGTTCCCTTAGCGCCAGATGCCTTTTTTTTATTAGAATTTAGCCCATGGACATAGAGGGTAACTATTTTAGTGTGTGTGTGTGTGTGTGTGGTGTGTGTGTGTGTGCTCCAGCTGAGGAGTTCTTCCATTGTTGATGATAGACGAATGAGCGCTCCGTATTCTGAGCCAGTCGTCCGCCAAAAGCTCATGGCAGGCCGGGGAGGTGGGAGGGAAAGAGGGGGGTGGGACGAGAGAGAGAAGAAAGAGAAACATTGGTTAAGAGTATACTCCCACATACATAACATACGTTTAAACAGTGCAATAGGGCCCCGGGTGACAACTGTCGTCCGGGGTTCAATAAGTTCCAGTAGGTCCTCCCGGTTTGGCCCCGTAAAAGGGGTTCATACCAGGAGGACATAGTGAACCTCAAAAATTTGAGAACAAACAATGAAGTAGGCTCTCGGTGGAACTTTGGTGTTGTGTTTCCACAGGGGGACTAGTGACCGGGGGGGTAACTACTCTCGGTTCTCCATCTGAGGGCCCAAATGAAAAACCTGAAATCTATGAGGCTGGAGGCCTGGGGGGGGGGTCAAATTAGGCTGATGGGTGGGTGTGAAATATCAAGCGAGTCTCCATTCAGCTAATGTAGCAACCTACGGGAAGAAAAAAAAAAAAAAAGACACAGGTGCAATAGTGACATAATAAAAAAAGAAAAAAGAGAAAAAAAGAGCTGTGTCAGAGGGCAAAAACTGATGTCTGTCATCCGTGCTTAGGTTTGGGGTGTCCGCGGGGGGAGTCCTGCCCCCGTGGGCGTCTTGCTGGTGGGATTTTCTGCCAAACTGTTGGGGGGGGGTGGCGGGGCTATTAAGTCCCACTCCTGGAGTCGGGGGATGGGGATTTCCATGGCGTCGCAGAAGTTATCCAAGTCCTCAGGATATCGCATCACTGCCAATCTCCCCTGCTGTCGGGCTGAAGGGAAAACCCCAACGGTAGCTGATGTCCTTTCCTTGCAGTGTGATTAACAGAGGTTGTAGTAGCCTTAGTTTCTGGAGGGTGATCCAGGATAAGTCGGGATACAACTGTATCTGGGTGTCGTGGAACATCACCTTGCGGGCGGTATGGGCAGCTCGCATGATGTCTTCTTTGAGGGGGTAGGAGTTGACCTGGCAAATAACGTCGCAAAGTCTGGAGGCCGGTCCCTTGGGTTGAAGGGCTCTGTGAGCTCGATCCATCTCGATGGGTCGATCAGGGGGTTCACCCAGGAGATTGTTAAAAAGGGTTTGCAGGGTTCCTTGGAGATCTTCTGGACCGTCGGGCAGACCTCTGACACGGATGTTGTTCCTGCGCCCCCTGTTGTCCAAGTCCTCTACGTGACTCTGCATGTCTGAGCATTAATCTATGGTCGGTACCCTGTAACCGAGTGCGGTGTAGCCCAATCTTGGTCTCCTGTATTTCTTCCTCCGCCATTTCCACCCTATCTGAAAGGTGTTTAATATTAGCATGTAGGATTTGAATTTCGCTACAGCAGGCTGATTTGACTTCCTCAATTAGTAATTTAAAGTCCTTCTTTGTCGGCATGGCCTGGAAATATGTTTGCCAGGGGGGAGGGGGGGGGAGTTTGCATGTGATAGGGGTCTGATCCCCATGGCTGCTGCGTTAACTGTGGTGGGGAGGAATCCCTTTGCGGGTGCAGGGGGGGGGGGGGGGGGCTGCCTGTGGTGCTGCCCATGGAAGCTCTTGGGGGTGCTGGGGCTCCTTTCTTCCATACCGTGGTGGGTGCATGTTTCTGTCCCCTGACTCACTTGGGCTGGCTGGCACTGGGGAGCTGGCTGCATGTCCTTTGCCTCTGCTCTGCAGTCTGGGGGTGTTAGAGCGCGACTCCCTCTGCGGCTGTGGGGGAGCAGGGCTGTGGCTATAGTAGGCCTGTTGAGGCCTGCCGGCCTCATGCAGTTCCGTCTGGCCTGGGCCTGGGGGGGGATGCTTGATGTGGTGTGGAGAGGGGGGGGGGGGAATCCTCTAGCTGGAGGGAGACTGGTGAATCTGGGCTCGCCGCTGTGAGGCCCGGGTCTGAGAAAGTGCTTGGAGGCGCGGGAAGGCCTCTGAGCACTGCGTGGATGCGGCGGCGCTCGGGCCTAGTCGGGCGCTCTGCAGGGCGGATGCGGGCCTTTCCTGGGCTGTGTGGGGTGGGAGGAGACTCACCGCCTCTTTAGGTGTGTATCGCTGGCCGTCGTTGCCCCGCTCTGGGTCCGGCGGACTTGTGTGCTCTGGGGAGTGCGGGTCTGGGTGCTGCTCCGGCCTCGTGGTGGTAGTGGAGGAGGAGGGGGCCGGCGGCATCTTGTCTTCTCCGTTCCCGGATGCCGTCGGCGGCATAAAAAAGCTCCTAAGAGACGCTGAAGAGACGGGAGGTGGCTGTGATGATCCCCTGGGTTTGGAGGATCGTGTTCTGCGGCTTCCACCCATTAACTGGCGATTAATCCCCCTTTTTTGGCCGTCTATGCTGCGGGCTTGTGGAGAGCTGTGGGCTTACACGTCCATCCGAGGCAACTTCCGGCCACGCCCCCCCCGCCACGCTGTCGGCGCCGGTCACATGCTGTTCCGGCGTAGATAGAGCAGGATCGTTCTGTGTCACTCTGCTAGATTTAGTTAGAGAGATTTACTTAGAGAGATTGAGTTAGAAAGATTGATTTAGAAAGAGGGGCTTGTAGTGTGTTCGTGGCAGGCAGGCAGTGGCAGCAAACAGAGCTCCTATATTTTGTTCCCAGAAGCACCTATAGGACTTGTAGTGTGTTCGTGGCAGGCAGGCAGAGCTCCTATATTTTGTTCCCAGAAGCACCTATAGGACTTGAAGTGTGTTAGTCCCATCACACAGACCTACATTTTCTTCCCAGAAGCACCTATAGGACTTGTAGTGTGTTAGTCCCATCACACAGAGATCATATATTTTGTTCCCAGAGGCACCTATAGGACTTGAAGTATGTTAGTCCCATCACACAGACCTATATTTTCTTCCAAGAAGCACCTATAGGACTTGAAGTGTGTTAGTCCCATCACACAGAGATCATATATTTTGTTCCCAGAAGCACCTATAGGACTTGAAGTGTGTTAGTCCCATCACACAGAGATCATATATTTTGTTCCCAGAGGCACCTATAGGACTTGAAGTGTGTTAGTCCCATCACACAGAGATCATATATTTTGTTCCCAGAAGCACCTATAGGACTTGAAGTGTGTTAGTCCCATCACACAGACCTACATTTTCTTCCCAGAAGCACCTATAGGACTTGTAGTGTGTCAGTCCCATCACACAGAGATCATATATTTTGTTCCCCAGAAGCACCTATAGGACTTGAAGTGTGTTAGTCCCATCACACAGACCTACATTTTCTTCCCAGAAGCACCTATAGGACTTGAAGTGTGTTAGTCCCATCACACAGAGATCCTATATTTTGTTCCCAGAAGCACCCACAGGACTTGTAGTGTGTTAGTCCCATCACACAGAGATCCTCTATTTTCTTTGCAGAAGCACCCATAGGACTTCTAGTGTGTTAGTGGCATCACACAGAGCTCCTATATTTTCTTCTCAGCAGCACCCACAGGACTTCTAGTGTGTTAGTGGCATCACACAGAGCTCCTATATTTTCTTTGCAGAAGCACCCATAGGACTTCTAGTGTGTTAGTGGCATCACACAGAGCTCCTATATATTCTTCTCAGCAGCACCCACAGGACTACCGACTACAATGGCTGGAAGACCGCCAAGGGGAGGCAGAGCGTGCAGAGCCAAGAACACAGGGCAGGCAGGCTCTGTTTCTAGTGGCCGTGGATCGTCATCAGCACGTGGCCATGGGACACGCGCGTCTTTGTTTTCGGCAGCTGGACATGTGGAGCCGCATCATGCTGAAGGCTTGGTAGAATGGATGACCAAGCCCTCCTCATCCTCCTCATCCTCTCTCACCCAGGCTCAGGGTACTGGCAGAGCAGCTGCCAACGCGTACTCAATGGCATCATCAGCCACCCCTTCCCTAGACCCACCATGTCCTCCTGAGGAGTCCCCCGAACTCTTTGAGCACAGTGTTGGGTACATGCTCCAGGAGGATGCCCAACGATTCGAAGGCTCGGATGATGATACCCAGCTTGAGGAATCTGGCAGTACTGTTCCACCAGCTGCAGCTTACTGCCAGGTTTGCTCTAGTGGTGAAGAGGGAGGGGATGATGAGGTCACTGACTCCACGTGGGAGGAGGAGGAGGAGGAGGAGGAGGAGGAGGAGGAGGAGGAGGAGGAGAGGAGGAGGAGGAGGAGGAGGAGGATGCCCCCTGGAGGCCAGGTAGAGGCCAGCACAGCAACTGTACAACACCGCAGAGCTCCGCCTGTGCAGGGCGCTGCCTCTGCACGTTATCAGAACAGTTCTTTGGTGTGGGCCTTTTTTGAGACGAGTGCATCAGATCGCACCACTGCTATTTGCAATATTTGTCTCAAGCGTATCTCGCGTGGCCAAAACATCAGCCGCTTGGGCACCACAAGCATGACCAGACATATGTCGACCTGCCATGCAGCTCGTTGGCAGGCACACATAAAAGACCCACACCAAAGAACTAAGCGGACCTCTCCTTGCTCCTCATCAGCTGGGATCTCCATCCCCACTACACCTTCAGTCCTCTCTGAAAGCTGCTCTGAGAGGACTGAAGGTGTAGAATTAGGTGTGTCACAACCAAGTACTTGCAGTACACCGACGTCTGATTTCAGCAGGCAAATTTCCCTGCCCCAGCTGCTGGACCGTAGAAAGAAGTACACTCCCAGCCATCCACATGCCCAGCGGTTGAATGCTAGCTTGGCTAAATTGCTAGCACTTCAACTGCTGCCTTTTCAGTTGGTAGACTCGGCCCCCTTCCGTGAGTTTGTTCAATGTGCGGTTCCTCAGTGGCAGGTTCCCAAACGCCACTTTTTCTCACGGAAGGCGATTCCGTCTCTCTACCGGCATGTGGAAGGCAATGTCCATGCCTCGCTGGACAGGGCGGTCAGCGGTAAGGTGCATATTACCGCTGACTCATGGTCCAGCAGGCATGGACAGGGACGGTACCTTTCTTTCAGGGCCCATTGGGTCACTATTGGCAGCTGGGAGGGATGCAGGACAAGGTGCAGTAGTGTTGGAGGTTGTTCCGCCACCACGCCTCCAAAACGCTACTACTGCTACTGGTTGTGACACACCTCTCTCCTCCACCCCCTCCTCTTCTTCTTCCTCCAGTGCTCTGTCCTTGGAACCAGCGGTGCTCCGTAGGCGTACAAGGGGCTACGCAAGTACGCAGGCAAAAAGATGCCATGCCGTGCTTGCGCTGGTGTGTTTGGGGGACAGGAGCCACACTGGGCCAGAGGTTCTGGCAGCTCTGCAGGGGCAGGCCGAGAGGTGGTTGACGCCACGTCAGCTTAAGCCAGGAATGGTCGTTTCTGACAATGGCACCAACCTCCTCTCCGCCCTGCGACAGGGGCAGCTCACCCATGTGCCCTGCATGGCTCACGTCCTCAACCTGGTGGTGCAGCGGTTCTTGGGCAGGTTCCCAGGCTTACAGGATGTCCTGAGGCAGGCCAGGAAAGTCTGTGTGCATTTCCGCCGATCTTATAATGCCAGTGCTCGGCTGACTGAGCTGCAAAAGGAGCTGAACCTGCCCAAGAACCGCCTAATATGTGACATGCCCACCAGGTGGAACTCAACGTTGGCCATGCTGCAGCGATTGCACACGCAGCAGAGGGCCATCAATGAGTACCTTTGCGACTACGGCACCAGGACAGGGTCAGGGGAGCTTGGTTTTTTTTCCCCACGTCAGTGGAGCATGATCAGGGATGCATGCACTGTCCTCTCACCATTTGAGGAGGCCACGAGGATGGTGAGCAGTGACAGTGCATGCATCAGTGACACTGTACCTCTTGTCCACCTGTTGGAGCATACGCTGCGTGGGATAATGGACAGGGCACTTGAGGCAGAACAGAGGCAGGAAGAGGAGGACTTCCTTGCCTCTCAAGGCCCCCTTTATCCGGACAGTGTTCCTTCTGTCCCACCCATCACACAGGAAGAGGAGGAGGAGGAGGAGGAGGAGGATTGTGTGAGCATGGAGGTGGAGCCTGGCACTCAGCTTCAGCAGCAGCAGTCTTTTAGGGATGATGTACAGTCCCAACAAACCAGTGGACTTGTACGTGGCTGGGAGGAGGAGGTGGCTGGCGATCATGTCATCCTCAGTGACCCAGAAGACTCCGGACCGAATGCCTCAGCTAACCTACGCTGCATGGCCTCCCTGATCCTGCAAAGCCTGCGGAAGGATCCTCGTGTTCTTCGGATCAAGGAGAGGGACCATTACTGGCTGGCCACTCTCCTTGATCCACGGTACAAGGGTAAGGTTGCGGACCTTATCTTGCCGTCGCAGAGGGAGCAGAGGATGAGACATCTCAGGGAGGCCTTGCAGAAAGGTCTGTGCAACGCGTTCCCAGAAACTGGGAGGTTACAAACTCCTGGTCCTGGGCGACGAGTTGCTGAGGCTTCGGTCAGTAGCAGAAGGAGCGGTGGGGAAGGTGGACGTCTGACCGATGCGTTCAGACAATTTTTTAGTCCGCAGCCCCAAGGTATGATCGGTTCCAGCAACCATCGCCAGCGTCTGATATACATGGTGCAGGAATACCTTGGGGCAAGGTCAGACTTGGACACCTTTCCCACCGAAAATCCTCTGGCTTACTGGGTCCTGAGGATGGATCACTGGCCAGAGCTTGCACAGTATGCAATTGAGCTACTGGCCTGTCCTGCCTCCAGCGTTCTTTCCGAACGCACATTCAGTGCTGCTGGAGGATTTGTCACTGATCATAGGGTGCCTGTCCACCGCCTCGGTTGATCGACTGATTCATTTTGATGAAAGTCAGTCTTGGATCACCACCAGCTACCAGGCACCTGAGGCGGATATAACCGAATAATTTATAATGTCACATCCCTTCAAGACTGCCTATGCTGATGCTGAGTGACGGTCCTCTTATGTTCACTGACTATCCTCTTCCTCCTCCTCAATGATCCATGCCACCACACCAGTGCCTAAGGCACAATTTTTCAGCCCCTGTTTAACAGGGGTGTGTACATACAATTTTTAGAAAAAAATGCTTCGCAACACGTGTGACTGCTGTGCTCCAAGTACAGTATCTGTGAGGGGTTGCAGTGTTGTGGCACCAGCACCAGTGCCTAAGGCACAATTTTACTGCCCCTGTTTAACAGGGGCGGGTAATTACAAATCTTGATCTAATAGTTCACAGCAGGGCCCATTCCTGCGCCCACCAAAAGTAACTATGAGGGCCTACAGTCTTGTGGCAACACCGTCCACCACCACCGCCAAAGGCCCAATTTTTCTGCCCTGTTCATCAGGTGCTTGCAATTACAAATCTTGATCTAATAACTCACAGCAGGGCCCATTCCTGCGCCCACCAAGAGTAACTGTGAGAGCTTACAGTCTTGTGGCAACACCGTCCACCACCACCCCAATTTTTCTGCCCTGTTCAACAGGTGCATGCAATTACAAATCTTGATCTATTAACTCACAGCAGGGCCCATTCCTGTGCCCACCAGTCTTGTGGCTACACCAACATCTAATAGGGCAAATTTCTGCAGAGTATATACGCCAGGCCCCTCCTTTCAAACATCCAACTTACAAACGACTCCTACTTGCAAATGGAAAGAGAAAACAGGAAGTGAGAGGAAATCTACCCCTAGGAAGGGAAATTCTATCCTGTTAGATTTAATTTGGGAAAAAGGTATCTCCTCTCTACTGATACTTTATCACCAATCCTTGTTTCAATTAAAACCCCACTTTTTCCAAAAACATTTGTCATTGGGACGGAAAGTGAGGTGACATGTTCTGAACAGATGTGCAAAGACAGCAAATGTTACAGGGGTGATAACCCCTCCCTATGTTCTCCAAAAAGCTTAAAAATAGATTTTTTTGGGATGGAGCTACACTTCATAATGTACCTGTTCAGATTCTACTTAAGAACAAACCTAAAGCCGCAAGTGGTTTTAAATGGCTTCTTTTTTTCCTTTACAAATGTCATTTTGTGCAAGGACAGTTCTAAACACGGGAAACACATGCCACTTCACAGGCATACTTTAGACACCCCCCGGTACCATATTTAAAAGGAAAATTTCACTTTTTTTTTTTCACTTTATGCATCATTAAAATGACTGCTCCCGAAAAAACGTTAGTTTTTAAAAGTTCTTTTTGCATTGATATATGTCCCCTGGGGCAGGACCCGGGTCCCCAAACCTGTTTTATGACATTAACATGCATATTGGCCGTTGTAATTAGCACTTTTGATTTCGAACGTTCGCGTCCATTATAACGTATAGGGTTCGAAAATTTGCGCGAACTTTCGGTCCGTTCGAAGGTTCTGGTGCGAACCGAACCCGGGGGGTGTTCGGCTCATCCCTACTAGTGAGCAACTTAATTAATAGAAAATAAATAGATAAAAAATAGAAACAGAAATATAAATGATATGTAGTGTGTATTATAAATGTGGCTAATTAGGTAAGTGGCTAAACCACAGGGGAAGGGAGGTGGCAGCTAACCAGCTAGCATGTATCCTCTACCCAACCATAATATACCATTAATACATGTAGATTTAGAATTGTACCAACACTACCAATGGTGAGTGACTTTGTTAATGTAAGAGCCAAGTGAGCAGTGTGCTATAAATAAGCAGGTGACAGTCCCAATACAAAAGATCAAAGATTACAAAGTGAATAATAATAATAAAAATCAAAAAATATATAGTAATAAAAAACCCTGTATAAACCATACACTCAGTGTGTGAAAGTTGAACAGTCCAAAAATACGGTTGTGAAAAATACAAAAATCCTAATATTAAAGGGAGGGAGTCCAATCCTATGCAGGGACCCACAACAAGATCAGTAGGCAATGTGTTGATGAGTGGGTGGGGATATATGGGTAACAGTTGTGAAGATAATTCCACCAGTGACTTGTAGTGCTTCAGGCAGTAGTAGGTGACTGTTGTGCTGCCCCCCCAAAGTTCCCTCACTCACCGGACGTAGGTACCCCTGCAGGGGTAAACAGCACAAGAATAAAGGGTCCTGTGCGAGTTTGGTCAGAATGCAGTGCAATATCACACATTCTATCTGTATGGCTAAAATCGCACTGCACGGACATCGCAAGTGATTTGCACTGCGGTGCGGTGAGAATCACATGCAATCTCGCAAAGCGCACTGGTGTGAAATGGCCCTAAGCTCATTCAGCCTTACTGGGTGTAATTATAAAAAGTGAGAAATCCAACCCTCCCCCCACATAACAAATCCTGGAGATGGAAAGGAATGTTGCAACTGATCAGGTGACCTCAGACACACACACACTGCACTATAACAATCAGATCACTGGATGTTCTACTCTGCCCAGCTCTGACTACATACATGTCCCCTAAATCACTTGTCTGTCTATATTCTTCGCTGTTCACTGCATCCCATGATGAGAAACATCCAATCAAAACATAGTAAAAGCAGCCAATCCTGGGAGAGCTGGAGGGGAGAGGAGGGGGATGTGAATTGTGAACTTTTTACACAGGATGTGCCTGCCTCAGGCTAGTGCATGAGATAATTAAGGGAAAAAAAGAAAAAAAAAAAGTGAAAAAAGGAAGGGGTTTAGGGATAGCAAAAAGGTACACTCAATTTTACCGATTGATTAATTAATGGATCGGCGGACGATCATAGACCTTTTCCAGTTAATGTCACCATAGCCATAAACGTATATAAAAAGGAAAGGGGGGGGACTGAGACCAATAGAGACGGGCTCATATAGAAGCTACTTTATGGTAACAAAAATAGATTGAATCATTTAAATCTAATTGAACCAAAAATGTATTTATACAGTTTATGTATCTCTCTTTAAAAAGAATCCGTATAAGTGGATATCTTTTTCCTAACTAGGACAAACTACACAAAACAAAACACGACACCATATAACAACATGTGATGCACCACGAAAAACCAGACAGCAGAAAATAGTCAATTGTAATCAAAAGTATAGTGAATGTAAATCATTCATATTTTAGAGAAAATTCCCCAATCACTATTCGATTTTACTATTGCACTTGGGAGCATATAACTGTGAACGAGATTGTAATAATATTGTCATTACCACATGATCATATAAACTATACAGTAGAAACCCAGCCTATAGTTATTCAAAGTGTCTATATATGTGGGTAAAGCTTCAAAGGATTAGTTATGTGTCCATTGGGTCACTCTTTAGGTGACAGGGGGCTGTATCGGATATAATCAGATTATTCAAGTCCCGCCGTATTGTCGGCAAACATTTATTGTCAGGGGGTTAAACTTCCCAAAGTCATCTGTTCCAATGGAACCACCTCTTAGTTCAAAGAACATTCATATAGATCGTTGGTAAATGAAAATCAACGCATTCAAACAGGCAAATGGCAGGGAGCTTTCAGTTAATTGTCAAATTAATGACATCCAATAGCAGTCAAGCATTTGATTTGCAAAAAACCGGTTACATTACCGAACAAAGCCAGTTGGATTCTCCATATTTGTAGATTCCTCCTACCGGTTTTAGATGCCTTGTGCTGGCCCCAGGTCCACTCAAAGTTGTCGGCCGATACTGTGCAGGGTAGTGACTGGAATTACCAGTGGATGTCCTTTTGGCTATTTAGCGGTAAGGAAAATCAAGCCGCCAGTGAGATATGTAAAATAACCTGTCACTCACAGCAAGGGGGAGGTTTTGACAAATTTTTAGAGACTGTGTCAAGATTTCTCTAACTGAACAATAAAAGACAATTGCTCAGAGCTGGAATAACTGTGTGGCAAGACTGGGCTCAAATAGGAAATCGTATTCTCTACATCGGAAACAGTCAACCTTTGAACCGGAAGTGACGTGAGATCGGCGTTCAGACGCCATTGTTTGCTACTTGCTTGATTTACTTTATTACATTGTAAGAGTCCATTTTATATGTTTTGTCAATAAAGTCTCCTTTTACCTACATACTTCACTATTGGAGGCACTCCTTTTTGTTTTTCTCCTGCCTTTTCCCCGTTTTGTCGCTTATGAAATTGGAGAGTGGCCAAATATATCTATCCAAACTTTGGCTGGCTCAAACAGCATACAGAGGACAGCGATCCCAGGGACAACTTCTAGTATACCGCATCGGGATAAGGCTCCCCCGAACAAGGGAAGGAATTTAAAGGGTGAAGGAGGACCGTAATCGCTTATTCCACACGCTGAATGAAAGAGTATATGGAGGTGAGAGGCTAGATAGCCCGTTGTTGGATTGCACACACCATGTTTGCTGACAGTTGCCTTTCCCATACTGGAGACATCTAATAGGAGAACATCCAGCATAGAACCTTTTTTATATTCATCTTAATTACTTTTACATGGGTCATCACCTAGTGTGACCCACTGATTGAACTGTTTACCCACTTGATCAGAGACTTTATCCATAGTTATTATTAGAGATCATTCACTTTATTCAATTCACTTGCTGCATTGTTGGTGCACCTTTGGATCAATTTATTGTTTTGATTGCACCTTATATTTATATGGATGTACTACCACCAATAGTGGTGGCACATTTCTAAGTTTATTATCTCAGGATTGTGTTTATATTTATGCGCTAGATCACTTTATTTTTGTAGCGCTACCCCCAGTTAAGAGAGCCGCTGGTTTGTTTTGGGTCCCTGAGTACAGCTCCACCAACCCCCGGCAATTTGGCTCTACCCACTCTGGCACAGTTAGTAAAGGGGTACGTCCCTATGCACATAAAACTTAGCTTATACTCTAAGTGTAATTGGTATGAACTCACAAGCAGACTGCTGAAATAAGAATAACTGGCTTTACTTTTGTCAGTAAGGAAAAGAAATAGCAACATGCGTTTGAACATATGACTTACAATACTTTAGCAGGCCCCTGCAATATGCACTTTAACATGTACACACATATGTAACAACTGGTAATGGGGAAACGGAGCGCCCAGTGTGGCGACCGTCTGCTATGCACCCCTGAGGTACAATAAATCTATCTGCGCCTACCTAATGGACCAGGCCTGATCCCTAGCGATAGAGCTCAGTCCTTGTACTAGTACAGTGTTCTTCACCGGCAATGAATCTGTAGAGGTGGTGCACATGTAGCTTTAAATGGTGTCTTTGTAATCCACAAAAAGTAACATGGCTGCTCTGAGGTAAATTGCGCCTAGGCAGTTCAATAGGCATAAAACGTGTGTGTCAATGCAGGATGAGCCTCTCGGCTCTCTCACCAATCCTTGGATACCGTCCTCAGCTCCGGTCCCTCCAATGGTGGCTCTGGTCTCTTCAATGGCGGCGTCCGGTCTCCTCAGTCACAGCCCTGAACTCCGGTCATCAGCTCCGTCCGACCGACAGTAAGGGGAAGTCTCCGCTCCGCTGCTGTGGACTCTGAGGGGTGAGAGTCTCACTCCATCCGCTGCAAGGCCCAGGCTTCAGGCCTTCAGCTCCGGTCCGCACAGGTGTCTCTGCTGGCTGTCGTCTCCGCGTCACAAGCTCTGTCAGCAGAGGCAGGCCAGTCCTGTCCGGCCTCAGAAGAGGAAATGTCCCAAGAGGAAGAGGCGGTCTCCGCTCTTCCTTTTTTATAACCTCCCCCAGCAGCCTCCCGGGCGGAAGCAAGCAGCCTGGGGAATTATGGGAAACGTAGTCTCTTCCCCTAAAAGGGGTACGACCCCGCTACATTTTATTCACTTGTGTTTGTGTATTGTGAACACTATCAGGTTTGGCTGCTATTTTATTCCTAGTAAGATATTTTATCTACATTGGATAAACACAATTACTTATTTACTTCGCCACTATTATTATTGTATGTTTTATTGCATATAAAGGGACATTTATGCACATGCACTTATTAGTATAAATTTTTTTTTTTTTTGTCGGGTTTACATCCACTTTAACCGGTTCCCGACCGGCGCACTCAGATGTACGTCGACAGAATGGTACGTACAGGCAGGAGGGCGTATAAAAGTCCCTCCTTAATGCCTGTCGTGCCATCGGGAGCGGCGTGCTCCCGCGCCGTTCGGGACCCCCGTGAGTACGGTCGCGGGTCCCGTGGACTCGATCACCGCGGGGACACCCGCGATCGTCTCACGGGAAGGCAGAACGGGGAGATGCGGAAGTACACAGCATCTCCCCGTTCTGCCTAGCAACTAGTGACGCCGATCTCTGCTCCCTGTGATTGAGCAGAGATCAGCATTCACTAGCTGACAGCCACGCCCCCCCACAGTAAGAAACACACCCCTAGGCATACTTAACCCTACACTGCCCCCTTGTGGTTAACCCCTTCACTGCCAGTGTCATTTATACAGGAATCAATGCATTTAAATAGCATTGCTGTAGAAATGACAATGGTCCCAAAAATGTGTCAAAAATGTCCGATGTGTCCGCCATAATGTCGCAGTCACAAAAAAAATCGCTGATCGCCGCCATTACTAATAAAAAAATAAAAAAAATACAAACTATCCCTATCTTGTAAACGCTATAAATTCTGCGCAAACCAATCAATCGCTTATTGCGATTTTTTTAACCAAAAAATACCTATTCTTCTACATATCGGCCTAAACTGCGGAAAAAAAACGTTTTTTTTATATATTTTTGGGGGATATTATAGCAAAAAGTAAAAAATATTGCATTTTTTTCAAAATTGTCACTTTGTTTATAGCGCAAAAAATAAAAACCGCAGGGGCGATCAAATACCACCAAAAGAAAGCTCTATTTGTGGGAAAAAAAAAAAAGGACGTCAATTTTGTTTGGGAGCCACGTCGCACGACCGTGCAATTGTCAGTTAAAGCGACGCAGTGCCAAATCGCAAAAAGGGGCCTGGTCTGCAAATTGGTCCGGTCTGAAAGTGGTTAAGCATAGATGGTTCCTTTTCCCCCCTCAATTGTCTTTATAGTATTCTGATTGAATTACCATTTAATCTAAGTGCAAGCACACTGCCCACCACCATCTAGTTAAAACACATCGTAAAGAAAAGGATGGAAGACATTTCTCATGTTTAATAATCATGTCAACATTTATTCTTTAGCCATGTACAATGGTTTTTATTCCACATTACAATGTTAAGAGGCTGGCCCTTTAAGCAATCAGAAAGGCTACTGCCCAATTGAGTGATGGGGAACCTTTGCACGTCGGGTTGGGCCAAGCTGGCCGAAATTGTCGGGTTGGGCCAAGCTGGCCGAAATTGTCGGGTTGGGCCAAGCTGGCCGAAATTGTCGGGTTGGGCCAAGCTGGCCGAAATTGTCGGGTTGGGCCAAGCTGGCCGAAATTGTCGGGTTGGGCCAAGCTGGCCGAAATATAGGAGGGGTCTGAATATACACTGTACCAAACATCTGGACATCTCTATTAACTTATCAAGGATAGTTAGAGTGTAAAAAGGATGGAAATTGAATAGTGTCAATGTTGGCTTTCAATAGTCTGTATGAAATCTGTTTCCAGCCATAGGCTGTCCATAAATGAACTGCAAAAAGCTAGTATTGAGCATTTAGAAAATGATTCTGAATGGAAGAGAGCACATGGACCAGACACTTGACAAAAAACCCAACCCTCTTTTTCCGTACTCCCCCCATGCTTTTGTTAAGCTTATACTAAGCATTGTCTAAAAGGACAGGTCAAAAGGAATAAACCCTTCACTTATTTACCATTGTACCCCTTACGAAGATTTCCTGTAAATATTACATATGGATACTTACCAGTTTCCCACACCAGCAGTGTCTTGCCAGAACCAACCTAGCAGTGTTGCTCAACCAGCCATCTGAATGAAATGTAGGTACCATTAAAAACACAAAGGATAAAAGTTGGGAAAGGGAGTGGCAAGTGTGGGAAGATTATTTTTAAAGGTTAGTTTTTATTGAAATGTTTTCAACATCCATAAACATGGCAGGGAAGATAGGTTAGGATACGATACATGTTTTTTATTTTTTTCTGGTGACAGGTTCTTTTATGGAGAAATCAAAAGGTCTATTAGACTAAAGGCCCGTACACACGATCGGACTTTTTGACAACCAACATGCAAATTAGCTGTTTTGGACCAACATCCGACCATGTGTACGCTCCATCGGACCAACTTTTTCCAGGTTTCATCTGACTTTTGTTGGCTGTGTGAACGGACCAACTTTCTGCCAACAAAAGTCCGATGGAGCAAAGTCCGACCGTGTGTACACAAAACCATCTGACTTTTGTACAAAGTGCAAACACGCATGCTCGGGAGCAAGGACCAGCACGAAGAGGTCGGTCTTGTAAAACTAGCGCTCGTTAAGTAGATAGCACCTTCGTGATGTGTCAAATTCAGAATTTGCTAAATGCAGTGCACATTCTTTGCATTTTTAATGTTTTAAGATTGCATAGGATTTGCTGGTGATACCGACAAAGAACTAACATACATATTTTACATAGGATTTGTGTTCTAATGATATCAATAACAAACGTTAAACATATTTTGGCAACATTATTTATTGTTCATTCACAACATAAATAAAGTAAAATTAATAGAGACATATTTTCTGTCATCACAATTTGAACTATAAAATAAAAAATCTAAAGAGCAAATAATACACCCAAAACCCCCCCCAAAAAATGGAGCCTATTAAATCACACTTTAAACCAAAAAAATATATGCAAAATTAGTAGCCCCTAAACTCCCCAGACCACTGGCCTTGTTGGGCATCCTGAGGCCGATTTTGCCACTGACCACCATGCTGCTGAGGTGGCCGTGCTTGCTGGGGTGGGCAGGCTTGCTGAGGTGGGTAGGTTTGCTGAGGTGGAGGTAAAGGTGTGTGGTCCAAATTACAGACATGTGAGTTTGTGGTGAGCTCCCGTTTCCTGGCCTTGCTGAAGAGCTGTATGATAATCCCCTCACATAGCTCCCTTTGGTCTGGGTCTATTTCACGCAGCCTATCGGCTGTAAAACAGCCAAACCCTTCAGCACTATCGGGTGCTGTGGTGATGACTGAAGTAGCCCTAGCTAGGAAGTCAGCTGTGGCCTCATCCAGGTGGTGGCTCTTCCTGGCTCTTTTGTTGGGAGGGCGCTGGGGAGGGATTCTGCACTCTATGGTTGTCTGGCTGCTGGGCCCAGCCTCTTCTTGGCTCAAAAGTACCTCCTGTGTGAAAAAACATGATTATAATTTTTGGTCATCAATCACAAACCTTTCATCTCATGACTTTTCTAATTTGGAATGTGTCCAATTAGTAAAGACTATCAATTTGACTCCATTTCTCATTCTTGTCCAAAAACTTTTTGGCCACTACTTGTCTATTGATATGCAACTCTTTTTTTTTTTTTTTAACACAACTAATTATTAGGCATACTAGCATCACAACTAGCATAACATATATATATTTATTTATATTATAGCCAAGTTTTAAACAATGCTATACCTGGGTCAAGCGGAGCTCCTCCTCTTCTTCATCCTGTGTAGGATCCTGCTCAGTATCGCTGACGTCAGCTGATGCAGAGGGTAAAGTAGACAGCGATTTTCGTGGTACCGTTTGATCTTTTAAAAACTCTAGGCTATTAAAGTACCAGAGCTTCGGAACATAGACCTCTTCAGTTCCTGCTCCAGATCGTTTGGATTCCTCGATCTTCTTAAGTTCCACCAATTTTGTTCCTTACCATCGAGTATGTTGCTCTGGGGTACACTGTTTTAGCCAATTCCACGAGTTGTAACATTGCTGCCATCCTTTTGTTTGTCGCAGTAATCTTTATTTTTCACTTGCCACAGACATGTGAGCTCCCTATACTTACCTATAAATTGGGCAATGAATTTGTGGGAATTCAATTTTGATTTCATCATTTTGATCTCTGCAAAACAGTAAAAAATAAACCATAATGGGTGGCGTATAGTTCAGAAGCTGCTCACAATATGGGCCTTTATTTAAGCCAGGGGAGCCCAACCTTTTAAAGAGCGAGGACCATTGAAGCGACTTGGTAACTGGTCGTGGGCCAAAATAATTGTAATGGGAAGATGACAGGTTTGTATCTACCCCGCATATGCAGAATGGATATGGACACAGCCCATGCTACTCTATGGGCCCTCCAATTTAGTCTGTCAGAAGGGGACGGTTCCCCTTCTTTTTTTAGCGTATCTGATTGAAGGTAAGCAGGGGTAAAGGGACATAGAGGTGAATGGAGGGTCCGATTGGGTATGTTGTGAATTTATGAAGAAATACGTTTACTATTCACTGGCAGAAATGTAGAATTCCAAAAAGGCCTCAAAAAGAACTGTGAGGTCGCAATAACTGAACTATTGGAGACCTTTAAGACACAATAGAAACTCATGTATCCAAAGCTGTTAATTACACCAATCACCTTGTAAGTTTTACAAGCCTGTATTGAGACAAGATGTTGCCTGAACAAAAGGATCTTTTTGTCACAGACACCAGAAAAACTCTCATCCATCTCCTTGAATGGACAAGGAAGGCCGTGCAAATATATATGGCAAGGTTTGGGCCATACATAGGATGTACCTGTGACTAACAGTCATTAAACCTGAATGACCAGAATATCCCATTGTCTCAGAAAGTGAGAGATCAATAAGCCAAGTAGTCAGTATTGTCCTAGCTTCTCATGAGACAATGGCAGGAGATATTTATACGCTAGGATGATAACAGTTATAGAAACCGACAGTTGAATGACAGGTGCATGTATCTGGGGTGTTGTGTCACAATGTTGGAGTAGATGTTATAAGATTCATATACCAGTATCATCCATATCTTTTCTAAGCCATTCAAATTATATATAGGTCACAACAGAGACATTATAATTTTAGTATCCGATGAGTTGATGAAATCGGTTATAAAGAAAATATATATGAAAGTATAAGGTTATTAGTAGAATTGTTTTAGGAACAAATTAGTATCAAGACAAACACACGATCATGATATAAATGTATAAGAATTGAACCTATGCTTAGATAAATATTGATTGGATACCCAAATTATACAGGTATCCAGATAAAAATTGTATGTGATGTTGATAGATATATATATATATATATATATATCTATAATATATCTCTCTCTATCTAACCTGTGTCCTTTTCAAATGGACTAAATTTTTACAGATATACAATGATATGCATATATATCACCATTTTATGCAAGTGATTAATCAATAATTATGCCAAGCGTATTTGATAGTATGTGGTTAGTGAAAATAATCAGACTGGGAATTCTACTAAGATAAAAAATACACAATATAAAATTAAATATATCACTTATAGAGATAAACCCCAAAACACATGTGAGACACCTGGTGGTTGAAGGTGCTATTGCCTTAAAAACTGGGAAAGGTGATCATTAAGTCTGCCAATAGGAAAGGGACACATACCTTTTGGGCTGAACATATTACACGTTTTATAATCTTATTGTGTGAGAGGCTATTTAAGAAGAGAGACCATGAAAAAAAAAAAAAAAAAAAAAGAAGAAGAAGGGGATCCACCCTGAGGGAAGGGACACTGGGAGAAAAACCATCTTCCCAGATAGACTGACAACCATGCATGAGAATATACTTTAAACCTCCAAGAAGATTCTTGAACCCGGCAGCCATCTTAAGTCCTGTTAACCAGCAATCCAGACTAATAGCCATTTTGGAATGGGTAAATATAACATGTTGATTTTATCTGGTATGTTCTCTTAATTATTGATGTATTGAATATTCTAGTATTGATAATTATTCTCCAGAATCAATAATCACCTTTTAGATTTTTTCTCTAATATTCAATTTTTTATTATACATTACTTTTTGCATAGTTACCAAATTTTATTGACAAACAAATGTCTAATTATTTTCGCATTGTTCAAGGGTATTTCCATTAATTGTCAAAATGTTCAATTAGAAAAAACGTACCTTCCCTCCGTGTCTACCTTCGACTTGCGTCAGCTTGCGTTCGTCTCCCGCCAGAACGGTACATTGCATCACACGTTCGTGCTTTATACACGGCGTATGCGTGAACCCTCCGCCCTCCAAGCGTCATGACGTTGGGCCTTGACCATACAGATTCAGCAATGCATCGTTAATTATTAACATTTGTGTCCCATTGACTTTAATAATTTTCTTTATTCATGTCCGGAATATTGTATATCTATCTATATATAGAATTAATAATTACAATATATTCATCTCTAAATATTTAGTTTTTCATTTACATACAAACACTTCTCTTTTTACGAAGTTCAGTGCTTCAAACTTTCGATCGTGTAGGTAGTGTATTCCATCGTATCTTCCGAACGGAAATATAAACAGACCGCGTGTTGAGCATGGATATACCACTACGCATGCATGAAACACCGCTTGCGTCGCCCGCCCCCGACGTTCCTTTTCTCTAATATTCCCCGCCCCTTCTCTCTTCGTTGCGTAGTCGGAGTAAATATGGCGGAACACATTGCATACAGTGAGGAGGAATCCTAATCAAGGAGGAGAAGGTTTAAGGCCACCAATATGGCCTTTCAAGAAATGGTGGAGATGGTGAGGATTCTCCTGAAGGAGGACTACGATACCCCAACTTGGTGAAGGATCAAATCCTCAAAGTTGTGCAGAGCCTGGGAGGAGAAGTTCGGGGTCCGATGGTCCAAAGACCAGTTAAGGAAACGCTGGTCGGACATAAAAACGAGGGAGCCGGACCAGTATCTGCAGATAAAAAAAAAGGCGCTTAAAAAAAGTAACTACCTGTCGTACATGTATGTCATAGTTCGTACGGTAGCTGTTCTGTAAATACGATGTTTTTATAGCTGGTACGTGGTTGTTGCTGGATATGTGCACTGACAAAATATGAGTTAGTTGTTCTTTCCATTCTTTTTGTTTTTTTTAGGATCTTTGCATTTTTCGTGTAAATTTCGCATTTATTTTTAGAACTAGACACATGGAATTAGTTTACAGATAAATGTGTTTTTTGACCAAAAAATTCCTTTGTTCCGGTTTGTCCAAATTTCGAATGTTAGGATTTCCAAATGTTTATTTTCGGAAACCGAAACATCAGGAAATCCGAACATTCGAACCAACCGGAACGAACACATTTTTGATACTTTGAAACTTTCGTTAGTTCCGGTTGTTCCGAATTTCGAATGGTCGGATTTCCAAATTTTTCGGTTTACGAACATAAACATTCGTAAATCAGGACATTTGAAATTCGGAACAACCTTGACGAACAGATTTTTGATACTTGGTCAAAATACTAATTTATAATTCAACAAATTGCATATGTCTAGTTCGCACTGTTTTGGTCATGATAATTTGGCATATTGAGCTATTTTTACTACATTATCGTTTACCTGTATTTGACCTTTAAATGAATTGCGAAATATAGTAAAGTGGAATGTAAGGAGAGGGCATTCAACAGCTTTTTCCACAGCTGGACTCAGGAGCACTAGTGTGCGACATCAGAGAAACTCGGTCAAGAAAGGTTAAATTATTTCAGTTTTGTTAAAAGGGAAATTTCATCATGTCTTCAACTTGGATCTCTTCATAAACAGACAATTGTACACCACCGCAAAGCAATGTTTCCGATCTGTGCGCTAAAAGTATACCTTTTGTTTTATTCTCATAGTGGAGCAAAGACTCAGGCACCAAAATCCCAGGGACCCCCCCATCTCAGCAAGACCCCCACCCTCACCGGGACCACCGTCCCCGCCAGCCTGAATGGGAAATCAGTCCCAGCAATGTCGAGGATGTTGCGGAAAGAGGTGGAGGAAATGACAGACATGTCACCAGGTGAGTGTCCGACACCACTGTTTCACATAATCTATGTCTGGCCACACCTTTAATACATTTTTTTTTTTTAAACCTTTTTTAGATGTGCTAGTTGTGGAGCAAGAACCTGAACCGTTCAGTTCAGATAGTGCGCAGAGGCTCATCGGGCAACTAATGGGGTGGAACGGGGAAATTTATGCCATGCGCAATCGACTCAACATCATGCAGCAGGAAATGAAGGATATGATTGATATTTTGGCCAGAATAAACTAAATTGTAAAAATTGAACAAAAAAAAAAAAAAAAAAATAAAATCAAAAAACTAATTTCTTAATTTCCTGCTGCATGAGGTTGAGTCGATTGCGCATCATCATAATTGCAATTTTGATTGTATTTTTTTTTTAAATGTCTTTTGCATAGCAAAACATTTTTTTTTTGAAAAAAAAAATAAATAAAAAAAAAAAAAAAAAAAAAAAAAAAAAAAAAAAAAAAAAAGGCAAATGTGAATGTGCACAGATTAAAAAAAATTTTGAAAGAAAAAAAAAAAATTTGTGGCTTCAATGCTCAATATCAGTATATTTGTTACGTTGTTGTAGTTGCATTGACCATGTACTCTAAAATGTGTGTAGCCGAGATACAGCACAATATAAAAGTTACTAGAATTGAGATGGATACCTCATGTTGCACATCAGGTTGGTTCAAACTAGTGGCAAAAAGGACAAAGATAATGGTTATTTGCAAACATATAAGAAACACAGACAACAGTAGTTTAAATTAAATATTATTTTATTTCTTAAGTACAATAGTTACTAATTAGCAATAACATTTTGCTGCCAAGGCACTGCCCCTCGACCAACAAAGTAGTCCGTATATTGTTGGCGGACAAAACCAGCACGTGCACTTTCAAGTGCTGGCATCACAGTCTCTTCAGCTGGTCGTTCATCTGTTGGCCCTAAGGCAATGTAGCTGGAAGCATTCCTCCTTAAAAAAATTGTGGAGGATGCAGCAGCATAACACTACATGGTTGATTTTATATTCTGCCAAGTTGATGGCAGTTAAAAATAAATATACGAAATCTGCTGGACATAATGCCAAAGGCATTTTCAACTACCCTTCGGGCACGAGAGAGCCGGTAGTTGAAAATGCGTTGTTCTGGGGTTAGATTACGCATTGGGAAGGGTTTAAGAATATGTTCCCCCAAAGAAAAGGCATCATCTGCCACAAAAACAAAATTGAGGCCCTCAACATTGTCCTGAGCAGGTGGCAAATTTAAGGTTCCTCTCTGCAGCCGGTCATAAAATTCGGTTTGCATCATCACACCAGAGTGACGCCCATTAATCCCAACATCAACATATAAAAAAATCATATTTTGCTGACACCACAGCAAGGAGAACTATGCTACAAAAACCTTTGTAGTTAAAATAATATGATCCAGAGTTTGGTGGTGGCACTATCCTCACATGTTTGCCATCAATGGCAGCTCCACAGTTGGGGAAATCCCATAAATTGGCAAACTGGGCCACATCCTGCCATTCCTGGCTGTTTTTAGGAAACTGTGGAGTCAAACAAATAAAGAAAAAATTAATACCGGAGTACATAAAATTGCAACCGTATTTGACACAAACATTGTGGGCAAAAATAATATTCTAACATTTAAAAGTGCATTTTAATACCAAAATAAAAAAAAGGTACAATTATATGGTCCCTCACCCCCTCTGGTGGCACATTATAAAAATCTTAGGAGGGGGGAGTTGAATGGGTATCTGTTTGACAAGTAAACCTCAACACTTCCATGAGAACTAAATGCATTAAAATTGAAGTTTAATTTGGCTAACCCATCCATCTTTACAAGATTATCAGGCCAGTGGACAGGCAAGTAGTGGAATAAAAAAAAAAATATATGAATATAATAAAAAGGATAAATTATGAGTATTTGTTAAGATGAAGTTAAAAAGCAAGGAAGTTGGCACAGCACAGGGACGTTGGGAGCTATTCATAATGAGAAATTAATCACGATGAAAAGTATAATTTGTAAATTTTGAAGCTAATCAGGCAGGCCATTTCACTACATTTAGGCAACAATCTAAACTCAAAAAATAAGGTACACAGTGTATGTGTTTAGCTAAATCTGCAGATAGAGTAGTTGTATTGGTTGACTCTGCATTTTAAAATATTTTATCTTTTCATTTTTTGGGGGGTGTGGGGGGAGGAGGGGGGGGAAGCGTTTCAAACAAAAAAAAAAAATAGACTTTTTAAGGGCAGGAATAATATTGGGACATTTTAGGCGGTGTTTAGGGTAATGAAGAATAAAATACAGTGTTAAGTACTAGACTACGTGTGTATGGGCCCAGGGTAGCATGCTGGGGAGGTTAGGGAAGGAAAATATGCATGTAGGCCATGAAAAAGGTTAGAGCATGCATGAGGACAAAGAGGACATTCATTCACACCATATTACAAAAATGTGGAGGATGGAATGCCAAAAAATCCAAAATGCATTACAAAACATGAAGGTGATATTAAAAACTTACACGAATATAGTCCTTCTGCAAAACTTGGATGATGGCACTACATGTGTCAGGGATGACTCCCAGAGCCTGGGGAGAGATGCCAGTAGTAAATTTTACATCCTGGAGACTCCTCCCTGTCGCCAAATAGTGCAAAGTGGCTATGAGCCTTTGCTCTGCTGGAATTGCAACCCTCATGCAGGTGTCCTGCTTCACAATATAGGGGGACAGCAAGGACAATAATTGCTGAAAGCAGGAGTCCATCATTTGGAGATAATTGCGGAAATCGTTAGGATTATTCTCCTGTAGCTCACGCAGCAAGGGCATATGGCTGAATTGGTTACGATTAAGTAGCCAAGTTTTGGCCCAAACTTTCTAGACTGGGCTTGAGTCACAGCAATAACTCCAAGCCCATAAAAAGCACACTCTCTCCTCGGATCGCACAACATGGCTGGCCAAAACGGTCGGAAAGGAACACAAACTGAAAACCTCAAATCAGCACTGATCAAACGTCTACTAGCTCGAAGTTAGCAGACGGAGCCCGAAGGGTGACGCAAGAGAATTGAACATCCTCTTTTGAAGCATCGTCAGTACGTTGTAACGTCACTACGTTCGTGTTGGTTGTCTAAAAAGTCCGACCGTGTGTATGCAATACCAACTTGAGGGCCAACGCCCTTTGGACAAAAATCCACGGGAAAGTTGGTCCACGGTCCGATCGTGTGTATGAGGCTTAAGGTTCCTTTCACACAGAGGAGTCCACTCTGCTGAATCGGGGCTGAATGGAACAGATGTCAGTTTTTTTTTTTGTTTTTTTTTTTTAAACATCTGTGCCTGTTCGATTTGTGACACAGGTGGACCCAAGACCGCTCTGCAGATAGTCAGATGTAAACGGCCTCCGTTATTTGTTTACCTCTGATCCATCACTTTTAGGTCCGCAAAAATGGAAAAGGACGCAGTCATTTTCTGCTTTTTATTCCAGACCAGCACAACTCAGAGTAGATGTACACAAGTCAATTTACATTCACCTCTCCATGGGGCAGCATGGAGCTTCCGATCAGATCCACCTGAAAAATAGACAGGCAGACCTGATCGGATTCCCCCTGTGAAAGGGGCCTTAGAATTCGGTTTAATTGAAGTAATCTTTGGGAATTGTTTTCAAATGGAAACTAAAGTATCAGCATGGACACTTCCTGACAATTAGAATTTCCCCCAAACGTAAAACGGATTCTCTTACAAAAGGTCCTCTTGGTATCGCCTTTACAAGAGGTTAATAAAAGTGCACTCCTCTAATGGGATCTGCTTAATTTTGGGTCAATACAAGATGAATGGGCACAAATTCATGCAATTCTTTGCAGTGCAGATTTCCCCCACCGCTCTGGTGTGTATACAAAGGGATTACACCAACATCTAGTGGGCAGTTTAAAAAAATGTTAGAACTCACAGACAGTACATAGGGTCTGCATGCACAGGCTGCTGGGAGGTGCTCACAGGACTGGTAGAGATGTAGAGGCTTGTCCACCCCCAAGCGGACATAACTTCCACCTTATACCCACGGGGTCCCAGAACTTCTCCTCCAGCGGCCCTGATTTGCTACCATCGGAGGACCAGGATAACTATGTAGATTATTTTGCATGTGGCCAGATGGCACTTGCAGTACATAACATTTTTTTTTTTTTTTTTTTTTAAACTGCCCTCTAGATGGCACTTTTCCCTTTTTATATATACACACACACAGTGCGGAAGACCGCATGCTAATCTTTTTTGTCTTGACACAAATTGCACCGCAAAATGTAATGATACTCGGTATCAGCAAGTACTTGACCTGAAAGTATCAAGACTCACACTCGCCGATAACAAAACTGTATCGGTGCAACCCTACTAGATACAATCTGTTCAGCTCAAATTCTGTCCCTCTGACACCAGGACAAGAAATAAGGAGAGCAATCCTCCCCAGTATAAAAAAAAAAGTCAGATAGTAAAAATAACCTTGGTGTATAGGCAGATAGGAGTACCATACACGCCAAAAAAAAAAACATGACTTGATGGTTGAGATTACATTTTATTATTTACTCATCTTACTTGCTACAAGTTTTTCTTGTTCGTTAGCAAAAAGAAAAAAAAAAAAACTTGACAAACAAAATTGAATCTTCATCATCAAGTCATAAAACTGTCTCCTGTGGGAGTTCTCATCACTTCATTTCGCCACATACAGTGAAGGAAAATTACTACAAACTACACAACTAAACACTGAAATTACTTCTGTCTTCCCCCTTCTGTCCTAAACTATAAAAATATTGGGTGGGGTATTGCTTTAAAGTGGGGCAGTTAACATAATTGCTGTCCCATTGCTTCCTCGTCATTCTGCCTAAAGGAGGAGTGAAAAAAAATTTCCAATATGATCTAATCAGAGCTTATGCAGATCTAAGGACTCCACAATCCTATGTAAAAAACAGGTTTACCTGTATCCTTGGAGAGGAAATTGTAATGCGTTTTTAGTGGATGCGTATTTTAAAGCTGAACTCCATGATTTTTAATGCATCGTTACATTAGTCCACCTTGATCCAATGTGAGTATGCATATCTCGTACCTGAGTGTTTGCTGTGGAAGCTGACAATCACTGAACCAGTCAGTGCTACTACAAAAATTATGGCCGTCTTCTACATTCTGACCACAGGGGGGTCACTCACTCTGCACTGATGCCATTCACAGAACGCCCTGCATTTTTCAGCAAATACAGCTATGCAGTGGGATACTACAGTTATTGTCAGCTTCCCCCAGAACTCGTCAGGTATGAGATATGCATACTCACATCAGTCCAAGGTGGAACAATGCAACAAAATCATATCCAAGTTTTAGCTTTAACCACTTTCAGACCGGACCATTTTGCTGGCTTAAGACCAGAGCACTTTTTGCGATTCGGCACTGTGTTGCTTTAACTAACAATTGCACGGTCATGTGACATGGCTCCCAAACAAAATGGACGTCCTTTTTTCCCCACAAATAGAGCTTTCTTTTGATGGTATTTGATCATCTCTGCGACTGCAACATTATGGCGGACACATCGGCCATTTTTGACACATTTTTGGGACCATTGTCATTTATACAGAAATCAGTGCTATTTAAATGCACTGATTCTTATGTAAATGACACTGGCAGTGAAGGAGTTAACCACTAGGGGGCGGGGAGGGGTCAAGTCTGACGTGTGTGTTTTTTTACAGTAGGGGCGTGGCTTTACGTCTGGCGTCACTGATCGGCTTTCCAGATGACAGGGAACAGCCGATCAGTGACAGGCAGTGTAGGAAGCACGTTCTTCAGCTCTGTGACCCGATCGCGGGACACCAGTGGCGATTGGGTCCGCAGGTCCCACAGCCGCGGCGCTCAGGACCGGGTCGCGAGCGCACCGCCGGCAGCGCGCACAGCTGGGGTCTTAAAAGGCCACGTACAGGTACGTGGTTATGCCCAGCCGCGCCATTCTGCTAACGTATATGTGCAGGAGGCAGTCCTTAAACGGTTAAAGATCAACTCTATTTTGGTTGGGGGAGAGAAAAAAAAAAAAAAACACATTCCCCTCTGGGGGATTTATTTATATTACAAGGATTTTGACAAACTTTGTTGCAGATTCCTACCTTTTGTTATTCTGAAGAAATCCCTGTGTGTTGGTCTGTATCCATGTAAAAGTGAATCTAATGGGAGTGGTTTCATAATTATTAACCAGCTGCTGCACCTGCAGGGCTCTAATGATGCTCGTCTGCATCCCTTTAGAAGCAATTTCCTATTGGACGTACCTCACCAAAAACATTACATTTTTGTTGCTGGGGATGCCTGAAATCTGAGATTGTTGAGGCATTAATGGGATACTGTGATCATTGCCCATAAACCTGTGGCATATCCTATGGAAGGAAAACTAATCCTGGCATAATATTGAGCTGTTTTTTTCATTGCTTCCTGGTGAGAGTGTAAATCTTGGCAGGTGGTGGATAATCACAAATTAGTGTATACAAGCATGAAGTTATAAGCACAAGGGATACAATACCTATAGAAAGAAGCAGCACTGAGATATTATATATAATATCTCTCATGTGAAAAACATAAAAATATGTAAAATTTATGTGAGTGGTTTATATTTCAATATTTTTATTGAGGTAAATATAAAATATAACAATAAACATACATTTCACAATTAACCAGGTTGTCTTCAATCCAACGTAGAAAAGGTTTAACATTACAGTTACATAATGCTCCATACCTATCAGAAGCTAGAGACATAAGTAACCTCTTGGCTAAAGCAGTTCAGGCCCTTAAATGGGCAAGGCACTTAATAGATTCACCAGGAGGTGATATCAAAAAATAATAATACCAAGAGGAAGAGGTAGGGAGGTTTCAGGGCTACCATAAGCCTCAGTTCAGGATTCCAAGGTGTGCTTCTTGTCTCTATTTTTGTTAGGCTTCCTGCCTTATCTGCAATGTTTTATTCAAGTATATCAGCAACCAGGGTCGTGTAAGTTATACCATCAGGTAACATAAAATGAGAGAAAAAAAAAGAAAAAGAACAAAAAAGGGTTCGAAGTAAAACGATTAAGGTATCAGGAGGAGGGCATTGAAAGAAGAAAAAAAGGAAGACAGACAGAGGGGAAGAGAAGAGGAGGGAGGGAGAGGGAGAGGGTCACCTGGAGTTCCTCTTTAGGTAGAGATGTATTCAATCCAAGGATCCCAAACCTTATTAAACATCTCTGCCTTATTATGGAGGGTATGGGTAAATTTGTCGTTGATCATAATTCAGTTGAGTTTGTTTTTGGTTTGGTCAAGGGGTATGCTTGAATGTTTCCAATTTCTTGCAATTGTTATTCTTGCCGCCAGCAAGATGTAGGTTATGAGTTTCAATGATTTTTTGGGGACCTCATCTGGTAGTTTGTGGAAGAGAGCACTCTCTGGGGATCTACGAATATTGACACCCGTAGCTGAATTGATCATATTATATATTCTAATCCAAAATCTGACCACCAGTGGGCATTGCCACCATATATGGTACATCGTACCCATCTGTCCGCATTGTCGAAAGCAGTTAGGTGAAGAAGAGGGGTGCATTTTTGCTATTCTAGTAGGGACTAGGTACCACCGCAGCAATGTTTTATAGTTTGCTTCGATGAGGGTGGTATTAATAGAAATTTTTGACAGTCGGTGAGCAATATCCTGCCAGTCTGACATTTCAAGGGAGAGGTTCAGGTCCCTTTCCCATTGAGTCATGTAGGATAGTTTAGTGTTGGGTTCAGTGATGGAAGAGCAAGTGGCGGAAATCCGTCCCCTTTGATTGCTTCTGTTTTGGCAGGTCACTTCTAAAGTGGTAAGAGTAACGGGTCCACCCCCCATTTCAAGTTTGGAAGAGATAAATGAGGAGATTTGATTATATCTGAAAACCTCAGTGCTAGGCATTGAAAAATTCTCTTTGAAATATGTAGCTGAGTGCATTTGACTACCACTAATAAAATCTCCAATTCTCAATAATCCTTTGTTGAGCCACCATTGAAACTGTTGTGGGGCAAGGCCAGGAGGGAATTCTGGGTTACAAAAAATGGGTGCTAGCGGTGTGTGGTATGATGCAAGGGATGCTCCATGTCGTACTCTGTCCCAAACCGCTAGGGAGTGTGATAATGTGGGACATAAAATGGGTGGGCGTTTACGGTTGGAAAGCCACATCATGGCTCCCATCGCTATTGGATGGCACGCTAGTGCCTCTACATAAACCCATAAGGGAGCCGAGCCTTTAGCCATTGTATGGGTGAGTTGGGCTATCTGCGCTGAGTGATAGTATGCTTGTAGGTTGGGTAGGCCAAGTCCTCCCCTAGATTTAGGAGTGTAAAGTGTTTTCTTTTGTATCCTTGATTTCTTATTACCCCATATAAAAACGCAGGACTTCCTGTTGTATGTGTTGCATGTCTCCCCTCGGGATTGACACCGGTAGTGTCCTAAAGTAATATAAGAGTCTGGGTAGAAAGGTCATTTTTATTGAATTGATTCTGCCAAACCAGGAGAGGGAATATTCCGACCAAGCACGGAGATCTTCTTTAAGCTTTTTAAATAAAGGGGGATCGTTAGCTTTGTATAGTGTAGCAATTGAGCGAGTCAGTTGTATTCCCAGGTATGGGAGGGAGTGGGGCGCCCATTTAAAGTAGTAAAAGTTTTGGAGGAGCTGTACCTCAGGGGGTAGAGAGATATTCAGGGCTAGGGTTTTTTGCGTATCCAGGGTCAGGCCTGAGAGTGATGAGAACCGGTCTAGTAGCGATAAAAGTTCTGGGAGTGAGGTCTGGGGTTTAGTGATGTACATAAGGACATCTGCAAATAATGCACATTTGTGGTCTTGTTGACCACATTGGAGACCATGGATGTTGGGATTGGAATGGATGGCCATTGCCAGGGGCTCTATTGCCAAGGCAAAAAATAGTAGTAGGGAGAGTGGACAGCCTTGTCTAGTACCTCGTTGGACAGGAAATATAGATGATTTATGGCCTCTGATAGAAATTTGAGCTATTGGGGAGCTATAAAGTGTTTTCATTAGTGAGGAATGTGGAGCCAAATCCCATGGTTTCAAGAGTGACAAAGATTTAATCCCAGTTCAGGCTATCGAAGGCCTTGTTAAGATCTAGTGATAGTAGCTGAAGATCCCGGTCAGGGAGGTTATCCCAGTTGGAGCGTACCGCCGAGATCAGAGCGATGGATCTGCAAATTTGATCCAAGGTCAGTGCGAAACGCGTCAGCTCTGTACCCCCCTTTTTGCCGTGTTTGGATTGTGGTGTCTTTTTGCTTTTAAATAAACCCTTTGGATGTTATTTTCTGGTCTTTATGTATATAATGTTCCAAAAAGGAATTCTGAGAGCTAGTATCTTTGTTAAAATTTTTAAATCACAGTTGATTAATGAAATTGGGCGGTAGTTACGTACATCGGTGGAGTCCTTGTTAGGTTTGGGGATTACACTGATGTAGGCCTTGTTGTCGTCAGGTGGGACCTTTCCCCCATCCCTCAGGGAGTTGAAATAAAGAGTCAGGTGTGGGGCCAATAGCATAGAAAATTTCTTATAGTAGATGTTAGGAAGTCCGTCTGAACCTGGGGATTTGTGAAGTGAGAGAGATTTGATGGCATCAGTGACCTCTTCGCTTGTAAATGGTTGATCAACCAGTTCCCCATGATCATCAGTGATGATCGGGAGGGGGAGAGACCCCAGAAATTCCCTGATGGACGGGGGAGCTACTGTTTGGGGCTTCTTGTATAGGTCGGCGTAGAACCCATAAAATTCATCAAGGATCTTTTGGGGACAGGTGGCCGCCATATGTTTTTATTGTAGGGAGTGCGTGATGGGAATGTTTGGGGGTGAGCTTATGTGCCAGCAGGGATCCTGGGCGATCCCGCCATGTAAAGAATTTGTGGTTCGTCCATCTAAGTTGTTTCTCGGCTCTTGTGGTCAGGCATATATTTAGTTCTAGTCTGGATTGTTCCAGTTTCTTAAATAGACCCGGAGAGGGGGGAACGTTTGTGCTGTTTGGTCAAAGATTCAAACTCTCTAGTTTTGGCAGAAATCAGTTCAGTACGGGCTCTCTTTAATCTGGAGGCTAACTGGATAAATAAACCCCTTATTGTGGCTGTGTGCGGTCCAGTTCGTAGCAGGGGATGTGTCCTCTGGTTTGTTATTTTCAAAATAGGTCTGTATATGGTTTGACATCTCTATACAATGAGATTCATCACTAAGGAGGGACTCGTTCAGTCGCCAATGATATCCTGTAGGTTTATTTCTAAGGTCATGTAGTTGGACCACAATCGGATCGTGGTCTGACCATGGGGTTGATAAGATTTTTGCTGACCTCAACTTTGGAATCACCCCCCAAAGGGAGAAATATGTGGTCTATGCAGGAGTAATGTCCATGTGCTCTTGAGTAGTGGGAATAGTCTCTATCAGTAGGATTGACCTCCCGCCAAGCATCCACCAGGTCATATTGGTGTAGTATCTGTGCGAATATGCGACTTTGTTTGGGGGGGGGGGGGGGTCCGAGACCTGAGGTATGTGATTTGTCCTTAATTAAGGCCAATGCTAGGTTAGAGTCACCTGCCAAAATTACCCCCTCTAATTCGGGTTCTAGGATTTTTAAGAGAGCGTGGAAAAAGGTGGTCTGGTTAGTGTTGGGGGCGTAATATACTAGAATAGTGATTAAAGTCTCGCCCAGATGTCCTTTTACTAGGAGATAGCGGCCCTCTTTATCTTTAATAGTTTTGGTCTCTGTAAATGATAGATGCCTAGAGAAGCAGAGGGCAACCCCCCTCTTTTTCTCTGAGGCATTTGCAAAAAAACAAAGCGGGTACACTATGCAAGTAGCGGGGGGTAAATGAGGAAGTGAAGTGTGTCTCTTGAAGAGCCACTATATCAGCCCCTAGGGATTTATAAAGTGTGAAGGCCTTGATTCGCTTAGCTGGCGATCCAAAGCCTTGGACATTATGGGAAAGTAAGCGGATATTACAAGGTGTCAATGCTATGGAAGACATGGGAAACATTCAAGAGCCATTATATGCAGACTCACCCTTCGGTCCGTTGGTTTCAGATGCCGTGTGTGCAGAAGTGTCGTCCAGGTGATCCTCGAGGAGGAACAGTGGTAGAACAGGTTAATATTAAGTTTACCGTGGGTGGGAGAGGTGGGTTGGGGAATAATAGAGAGAATAGCATTAGCAGAGCTGAGAAGAGAGGAAGAAAAAAACGAAAAAAATACAATAAAACCAAGCGGTCGGACCAGGGGGCTCCTGGTTCCGAGTGACATTCGTTAAACATGATACTACTAAACCTAACAGACAGTATCAAATAAAAAGTGCCCCAGGGACAAGCCCTGGGTGTGAAGGAGTCTCCACCAGAAACTGGTAATGGGAAGAGTCCTTCGGGTAGGGAGTGCACATGGCCATCCCCCAGCAACAATAAAAAAACTTGGTGTAAAAGATACGAAAAAGAAACGCATACATCTAGAAAACATATTTGGCCCCAACGTCCCGCCCCAATATGTTGATGGGATCGTTTAGCCAAACATGTTGATAGACTACATGATGGTTAAGGCAGCAAAAAGGAATGCCAGAAAAAGTGCAAAAACGTAATGGCCAGTTCAAATATTCCTAGCTATCGAAAAAAGAAAAGAAAAAAAAAGCTGAAGTCTTTGTTTCAGCAAAGTGCAGCCGCCCTGTGTGGCACCTAATGTCCCTCTCAAGGGACCACTGAGAAGGCACCACGGCGGGTTTAGATCAGTTCAGCAATGATGGGCCCATCTTCTTAGGGTGCTCGGGATTATGAAGCAAACTTCTTAGGTCGACTTTGATGTCCACAGGGGGGAAAGTGGGGGGGGGGGGGGGGGGGGGGGATTCTCTGGGACCAGATTGATTCCGTGGAGATGCATCGTGGGATATGAATCCCAGCTTAAGTAGG
>CM053033.1:97957730-98010783 GCA_028564925.1 Lithobates sylvaticus
CAGAAATTTGCCCTATTAGATGTTGGTGTAGCCACAAGACTGGTGGGCACAGGAATGGGCCCTGCTGTGAGTTAATAGATCAAGATTTGTAATTGCATGCACCTGTTGAACAGGGCAGAAAAATTGGGGGTGGTGGTGGTGGTGGTGGACGGTTTTGCCACAAGACTGTAAGCTCTCACAGTTACTCTTGGTGGGCGCAGGAATGGGCCCTGCTGTGAGTTATTAGATCAAGATTTGTAATTGCAAGCACCTGATGAACAGGGCAGAAAAATTGGGCCTTTGGCGGTGGTGGTGGACGGTGTTGCCACAAGACTGCAGGCCCTCATAGTTACTCTTGGTGGGCGCAGGAATGGGCCCTGCTGTGAACTATTAGATCAAGATTTGTAATTGCAAGCACCTGATGAACAGGGCAGAAAAATTGTGCCTTAGGCACTGGTGCTGGTGCCACAACACTGCAACCCCTCACAGAGACTGTACTTGGAGCACAGCAGTCACACGTGTTGCGAAGCATTTTTTTAAAAAATTGTAAGTACCCGCCCCTGTTAAACAGGGGCTGAAAATTGTGCCTTAGGCACTGGTGCTGGTGCCACAACACTGCAACCCCTCACAGATACTGTACTTGGAGCACAGCAGTCACACGTGTTGCAAAGCATTTTTTTAAAAAATTGTAAGTACACGCCCTGTTAAACAGGGGCTGAAAAATTGTGCCTTAGGCACTGGTGCTGGTGCCACAACACTGCAACCCCTCACAGATACTGTACTTGGAGCACAGCAGTCACATGTGTTGCGAAGCATTTTTTTAAAAAATTGTAAGTACCCGCCCCTGTTAAACAGGGGCTGAAAAATTGTGCCTTAGGCACTGGTGTGGTGGCATGGATCATTGAGGAGGAGGAAGAGGATAGTCAGTGAACATAGGAGGACAGTCACTCAGCATCAGCATAGGCAGTCTTGAAGGGATGTGACATTAAAAATTATTCGGTTATATCCGCCTCAGGTGCCTGGTAGCTGGTGGTGATCAAGACTGATTCATTTTGATGAAGGTCAGTCGATCAACCGAGGCGGTGGACAGGCGCACCCTATGATCAGTCACAAATCCTCCAGCAGCACTGAATGTGCGTTCGGAAAGAACGCTGGAGGCAGGACAGGCCAGTAGCTCAATTGCATACTGTGCAAGCTCTGGCCAGTGATCCATCCTCAGGACCCAGTAAGCCAGAGGATTTTCGGTGGGAAAGGTGTCCAAGTCTGACCTTGCCCCAAGGTATTCCTGCACCATGTATATCAGACGCTGGCGATGGTTGCTGGAACCGATCATACCTTGGGGCTGCGGACTAAAAAATTGTCTGAACGCATCGGTCAGACGTCCACCTTCCCCACCGCTCCTTCTGCCACTGACCGAAGCCTCAGCAACTCGTCGCCCAGGACCAGGAGTTTGTAGCCTCCCAGTTTCTGGGAACGCGTTGCACAGACCTTTCTGCAAGGCCTCCCTGAGATGTCTCATCCTCTGCTCCCTCTGCGACGGCAAGATAAGGTCCGCAACCTTACCCTTGTACCGCGGATCAAGGAGAGTGGCCAGCCAGTAATGGTCCCTCTCCTTGATCCGAAGAACACGAGGATCCTTCCGCAGGCTTTGCAGGATCAGGGAGGCCATGCAGCGTAGGTTAGCTGAGGCATTCGGTCCGGAGTCTTCTGGGTCACTGAGGATGACATGATCGCCAGCCACCTCCTCCCAGCCACGTACAAGTCCACTGGTTTGTTGGGACTGTACATCATCCCTAAAAGACTGCTGCTGCTGATGCTGAGTGCCAGGCTCCACCTCCATGCTCACACAATCCTCCTCCTCCTCCTCCTCCTCCTCCTCCTCCTCTCCTCTCTCATCCTCCTCCTCATCCTCCTCCTCATCCTCTTCCTGTGTGATGGGTGGGACAGAAGGAACACTGTCCGGATAAAGGGGGCCTTGAGAGGCAAGGAAGTCCTCCTCTTCCTGCCTCTGTTCTGCCTCAAGTGCCCTGTCCATTATCCCACGCAGCGTATGCTCCAACAGGTGGACAAGAGGACAGTGTCACTGATGCATGCACTGTCACTGCTCACCATCCTCGTGGCCTCCTCAAATGGTGAGAGGACAGTGCATGCATCCCTGATCATGCTCCACTGACGTGGGGAAAAAAAACCAAGCTCCCCTGACCCTGTCCTGGTGCCGTAGTCGCAAAGGTACTCATTGATGGCCCTCTGCTGCGTGTGCAGTCGCTGCAGCATGGCCAACGTTGAGTTCCACCTGGTGGGCATGTCACATATTAGGCGGTTCTTGGGCAGGTTCAGCTCCTTTTGCAGCTCAGTCAGCCGAGCACTGGCATTATAAGATCGGCGGAAATGCACACAGACTTTCCTGGCCTGCCTCAGGACATCCTGTAAGCCTGGGAACCTGCCCAAGAACCGCTGCACCACCAGGTTGAGGACGTGAGCCATGCAGGGCACATGGGTGAGCTGCCCCTGTCGCAGGGCGGAGAGGAGGTTGGTGCCATTGTCAGAAACGACCATTCCTGGCTTAAGCTGACGTGGCGTCAACCACCTCTCGGCCTGCCCCTGCAGAGCTGCCAGAACCTCTGGCCCAGTGTGGCTCCTGTCCCCCAAACACACCAGCGCAAGCACGGCATGGCATCTTTTTGCCTGCGTACTTGCGTAGCCCCTTGTACGCCTACGGAGCACCGCTCGTTCCAAGGACAGAGCACTGGAGGAAGAAGAAGAGGAGGGGGTGGAGGAGAGAGGTGTGTCACAACCAGTAGCAGTAGTAGCGTTTTGGAGGCGTGGTGGCGGAACAACCTCCAACACTACTGCACCTTGTCCTGCATCCCTCCCAGCTGCCAATAGAGTGACCCAATGGGCCGTGAAAGAAAGGTACCGTCCCTGTCCATGCCTGCTGGACCATGAGTCAGCGGTAATATGCACCTTACCGCTGACCGCCCTGTCCAGCGAGGCATGGACATTGCCCTCCACATGCCGGTAGAGAGACGGAATCGCCTTCCGTGAGAAAAAGTGGCGTTTGGGAACCTGCCACTGAGGAACCGCACATTGAACAAACTCACGGAAGGGGGCCGAGTCTACCAACTGAAAAGGCAGCAGTTGAAGTGCTAGCAATTTAGCCAGGCTAGCATTCAACCGCTGGGCATGTGGATGGCTGGGAGTGTACTTCTTTCTACGGTCCAGCAGCTGGGGCAGGGAAATTTGCCTGCTGCAATCGGACGTCGGTGTACTGCAAGTACTTGGTTGTGACACACCTAATTCTACACCTTCAGTCCTCTCAGAGCAGCTTTCAGAGAGGACTGAAGGTGTAGTGGGGATGGAGATCCCAGCTGAGGAGGAGCAAGGAGAGGTCCGCTTAGTTCTTTGGTGTGGGTCTTTTATGTGTGCCTGCCAACGAGCTGCATGGCAGGTCGCCATATGTCTGGTCATGCTTGTGGTTCCCAAGCGGCTGATGTTTTGGCCACGCGAGATACGCTTGAGACAAATATTGCAAATAGCAGTGGTGCGATCTGCTGCACTCGTCTCAAAAAAGGCCCACACCAAAGAACTTTTCTGATAACGTGCAGAGGCAGCGCCCTGCACAGGCGGAGCTCTGCGGTGTTGTACAGTTGCTGTGCTGGCCTCTACCTGGCCTCCAGGGGGCATCCTGCCTCGTTGGACATGTGACGCCGCATCCTCCTCCTCCTCGTCCTCCTCCTCATCCTCTCTCCCTTCAGGCACCCACGTGGAGTCAGTGACCTCATCATCCCCTCCCTCTTCACCACTAGAGCAAACCTGGCAGTAAGCTGCAGCTGGTGGAACAGTACTGCCAGATTCCTCAAGCTGGGTATCATCATCCGAGCCTTCGAATCGTTGGGCATCCTCCTGGAGCATGTACCCAACACTGTGCTCAAAGAGTTCGGGGGACTCCTCAGGAGGACATGGTGGGTCTAGGGAAGGGGTGGCTGATGATGCTCTGTCAGTACCCTGAGCCTGGGTGAGAGAGGATGAGGAGGATGAGGAGGGCTTGGTCATCCATTCTACCAAGCCTTCAGCATGATGCGGCTCCACATGTCCAGCTGCCGAAAACAAAGACGCGCGTGTCCCATGGCCACGTGCTGATGACGATGCACGACCACGTCCACGTCCACGGCCACGTCCACTAGAAACAGAGCCTGCCTGCCCTGTGTTCTTGGCTCTGCACGCTCTGCCTCCCCTTGGCGGTCTTCCAGCCATTGTAGTCGGTAGTCCTGTGGGTGCTGCTGAGAAGAATATATAGGAGCTCTGTGTGATGCCACTAACACACTAGAAGTCCTGTGGGTGCTTCTGCAAAGAAAATAGAGGAGCTCTGTGTGATGCCACTAACACACTAGAAGTCCTGTGGGTGCTTCTGCAAAGAAAATAGAGGAGCTCTGTGTGATGCCACTAACACACTAGAAGTCCTGTGGGTGCTTCTGCAAAGAAAATAGAGGAGCTCTGTGTGATGCCACTAACACACTAGAAGTCCTGTGGGTGCTGCTGAGAAGAAAATATAGGAGCTCTGTGTGATGCCACTAACACACTAGAAGTCCTATGGGTGCTTCTGCAAAGAAAATAGAGGAGCTCTGTGTGATGCCACTAACACACTAGAAGTCTTGTGGGTGCTTCTGCAAAGAAAATAGAGGAGCTCTGTGTGATGCCACTAACACACTAGAAGTCCTGTGGGTGCTTCTGCAAAGAAAATAGAGGAGATCTGTGTGATGCCACTAACACACTAGAAGTCCTGTGGGTGCTGCTGAGAAGAAAATATAGGAGCTCTGTGTGATGCCACTAACACACTAGAAGTCCTGTGGGTGCTTCTGCAAAGAAAATAGAGGAGCTCTGTGTGATGCCACTAACACACTAGAAGTCCTGTGGGTGCTGCTGAGAAGAAAATATAGGAGCTCTGTGTGATGCCACTAACACACTAGAAGTCCTATGGGTGCTTCTGCAAAGAAAATAGAGGAGCTCTGTGTGATGCCACTAACACACTAGAAGTCCTGTGGGTGCTTCTGCAAAGAAAATAGAGGAGCTCTGTGTGATGGGACTAACACACTTCAAGTCCTATGGGTGCTTCTGGGAAGAAAATAGAGGAGCTCTGTGTGATGCCACTAACACACTAGAAGTCCTGTGGGTGCTTCTGCAAAGAAAATAGAGGAGCTCTGTGTGATGCCACTAACACACTAGAAGTCCTGTGGGTGCTTCTGCAAAGAAAATAGAGGAGCTCTGTGTGATGGGACTAACACACTTCAAGTCCTATGGGTGCTTCTGGGAAGAAAAATATAGGTCTGTGTGATGGGACTAACACACTTCAAGTCCTATAGGTGCCTCTGGGAACAAAATATATGATCTCTGTGTGATGGGACTAACACACTTCAAGTCCTATAGGTGCTTCTGGGAAGAAAATATAGGTCTGTGTGATGGGACTAACACACTTCAAGTCCTATGGGTGCTTCTGGGAAGAAAATGTAGGTCTGTGTGATGGGACTAACACACTTCAAGTCTTTTGGGTGCTTCTGGGAAGAAAATATAGGTCTGTGTGATGGGACTAACACACTTCAAGTCCTATAGGTGCTTCTGGGAACAAAATATAGGATCTCTGTGTGATGGGACTAACACACTTCAAGTCCTATGGGTGCTTCTGGGAAGAAAATGTAGGTCTGTGTGATGGGACTAACACACTTCAAGTCCTATAGGTGCTTCTGGGAACAAAATATATGATCTCTGTGTGATGGGACTAACACACTTCAAGTCCTATAGGTGCTTCTGGGAACAAAATATATGATCTCTGTGTGATGGGACTAACACACTTCAAGTCCTATAGGTGCTTCTGGGAAGGAAATATAGGTCTGTGTGATGGGACTAACACACTTCAAGTCCTATAGGTGCTTCTGGGAACAAAATATATGATCTCTGTGTGATGGGACTAACACACTACAAGTCCTATAGGTGCTTCTGGGAACAAAATATATGATCTCTGTGTGATGGGACTAACACACTTCAAGTCCTATAGGTGCTTCTGGGAAGAAAATATAGGTCTGTGTGATGGGACTAACACACTTCAAGTCCTATAGGTGCTTCTGGGAACAAAATATATGATCTCTGTGTGATGGGACTAACACACTTCAAGTCTTTTGGGTGCTTCTGGGAAGAAAATATAGGTCTGTGTGATGGGACTAACACACTTCAAGTCCTATAGGTGCTTCTGGGAACAAAATATATGATCTCTGTGTGATGGGACTAACACACTTCAAGTCCTATAGGTGCTTCTGGGAACAAAATATATGATCTCTGTGTGATGGGACTAACACACTTCAAGTCCTATAGGTGCTTCTGGGAAGGAAATAAAGGTCTGTGTGATGGGACTAACACACTTCAAGTCCTATAGGTGCTTCTGGGAACAAAATATATGATCTCTGTGTGATGGGACTAACACACTTCAAGTCCTATAGGTGCTTCTGGGAAGAAAATGTAGGTCTGTGTGATGGGACTAACACACTTCAAGTCCTATAGGTGCTTCTGGGAACAAAATATATGATCTCTGTGTGATGGGACTAACACACTTCAAGTCCTATAGGTGCTTCTGGGAACAAAATATATGATCTCTGTGTGATGGGACTAACACACTTCAAGTCCTATAGGTGCTTCTGGGAACAAAATATATGATCTCTGTGTGATGGGACTAACACACTTCAAGTCCTATAGGTGCTTCTGGGAAGAAAATGTAGGTCTGTGTGATGGGACTAACACACTTCAAGTCCTATAGGTGCTTCTGGGAACAAAATATAGGAGCTCTGCCTGCCTGCCACGAACACACTACAAGTCCTATAGGTGCTTCTGGGAACAAAATATAGGAGCTCTGCCTGCCTGCCACGAACACACTACAAGTCCTATAGGTGCTTCTGGGAACAAAATATAGGAGCTCTGCCTGCCTGCCACGAACACACTACAAGTCCTATAGGTGCTTCTGGGAACAAAATATAGGAGCTCTGCCTGCCTGCCACGAACACACTACAAGCCCCTCTTTCTAAATCAATCTAAATGAATGAATCTATCTAACTCAATCTCTCTAAGTAAATCTCTCTAACTAACTAAATCCAGCAGAGTGTCACAGATCTAGCCTGCTCTATCTGCGCCAGAACAGCATGTGACCGGCGCAGACGGCGTGGCGGCCTTTTATAGGGGGGGGGCGTGTACTACAGCCCCTGAGCTGTAATTGGCTACAGGCGTCCTGCCTGTAGCCAATTATGGCTCTTCGAGTTTCCGGGGCTGTGATTGGCCAAGCATGCGGGGTCACAGTGCATGCTTGGCCAATCATCAGCCAGCAATGCACTGCGCCGGCTGCGCCGGCCGCAATGCATTGCGGGGCCGCTCGCATCACACGAACGTGATGCGAGCGGCCAAAATAGTTCTGGGCTCGCCGAGCGAGCGAACGCCCGGTGCTCGATGCGAACGTGGGTTCGCATCGAGCACCGGGCCCATCCCTAGGGATGAGCCGAACACCCCCGGGTTCGGTTCGAACCAGAACCTTCGAACGGACCGAAAGTTCGCGCGAATTTTCGAACCCTATACGTTATAATGGACGCGAACGTTCGAAATCAAAAGTGCTAATTACAACGGCCAATATGCATGTTAATGTCATAAAACAGGTTTGGGGACCCGGGTCCTGCCCCAGGGGACATATATCAATGCAAAAAGAACTTTTAAAAACTAACGTTTTTTCGGGAGCAGTCATTTTAATGATGCATAAAGTGAAAAAAAAAAAAAGTGACATTTTCCTTTAAATATGGTACCTGGGGGGTGTCCAAAGTATGCCTGTGAAGTGGCATGTGTTTCCCGTGTTTAGAACTGTCCTTGCACAAAATGACATTTGTAAAGGAAAAAAAGAAGCCATTTAAAACCACTTGCGGCTTTAGGTTTGATCTTAAGTAGAATCTGAACAGGTACATTATGAAGTGTAGCTCCATCCAAAAAAAATCTATTTTTAAGCTTTTTGGAGAACATAGGGAGGGGTTATCACCCCTGTAACATTTGCTGTCTTTGCACATCTGTTCAGAACATGTCACCTCACTTTCCGTCCCAATGATAAATGTTTTTGGAAAAGTGGGGTTTTAATTGAAACAAGGATTGGTGATAAAGTATCAGTAGAGAGGAGATACCTTTTTCCCAAATTAAATCTAACAGGATAGAATTTCCCTTCCTAGGGGTAGATTTCCTCTCACTTCCTGTTTTCTCTTTCCATTTGCAAGTAGGAGTCGTTTGTAAGTTGGATGTTTGAAAGTAGGGGCCTGGCGTATATACTCTGCAGAAATTTGCCCTATTAGATGTTGGTGTAGCCACAAGACTGGTGGGCACAGGAATGGGCCCTGCTGTGAGTTAATAGATCAAGATTTGTAATTGCATGCACCTGTTGAACAGGGCAGAAAAATTGGGGGGGGGTGGTGGTGGTGGTGGTGGTGGTGGTGGTGGACGGTTTTGCCACAAGACTGTAAGCTCTCACAGTTACTCTTGGTGGGCGCAGGAATGGGCCCTGCTGTGAGTTATTAGATCAAGATTTGTAATTGCAAGCACCTGATGAACAGGGCAGAAAAATTGGGCCTTTGGCGGTGGTGGTGGACGGTGTTGCCACAAGACTGTAGGCCCTCATAGTTACTCTTGGTGGGCGCAGGAATGGGCCCTGCTGTGAACTATTAGATCAAGATTTGTAATTACCCGCCCCTGTTAAACAGGGGCTGAAAAATTGTGCCTTAGGCACTGGTGCTGGTGCCACAACACTGCAACCCCTCACAGAGACTGTACTTGGAGCACAGCAGTCACACGTGTTGCGAAGCATTTTTTTTTAAAAAATTGTAAGTACACGCCCCTGTTAAACAGGGGCTGAAAAATTGTGCCTTAGGCACTGGTGCTGGTGCCACAACACTGCAACACGGCCCTCACAGAGACTGTACTTGGAGCACAGCAGTCACACGTGTTGCGAAGCATTTTTTTAAAAAATTGTAAGTACACGCCCCTGTTAAACAGGGGCTGAAAAATTGTGCCTTAGGCACTGGTGCTGGTGCCACAACACTGCAACACGGCCCTCACAGAGACTGTACTTGGAGCACAGCAGTCACACGTGTTGCGAAGCATTTTTTTAAAAAATTGTAAGTACACGCCCCTGTTAAACAGGGGCTGAAAAATTGTGCCTTAGGCACTGGTGCTGGTGCCACAACACTGCAACACGGCCCTCACAGAGACTGTACTTGGAGCACAGCAGTCACACGTGTTGCGAAGCATTTTTTTTTTTTTTAAAAAATTGTAAGTACACGCCCCTGTTAAACAGGGGCTGAAAAATTGTGCCTTAGGCACTGGTGCTGTGGCATGGATCATTGAGGAGGAGGAAGAGGATAGTCAGTGAACATAAGAGGACAGTCACTCAGCATCAGCATAGGCAGTCTTGAAGGGATGTGACATTAAAAATTATTCGGTTATATCCGCCTCAGGTGCCTGGTAGCTGGTGGTGATCCAAGACTGATTCATTTTGATGAATGTCAGTCGATCAACCGAGGCGGTGGACAGGCGCACCCTATGATCAGTCACAAATCCTCCAGCAGCACTGAATGTGCGTTCGGAAAGAACGCTGGAGGCAGGACAGGCCAGTAGCTCAATTGCATACTGTGCAAGCTCTGGCCAGTGATCCATCCTCAGGACCCAGTAAGCCAGAGGATTTTCGGTGGGAAAGGTGTCCAAGTCTGACCTTGCCCCAAGGTATTCCTGCACCATGTATATCAGACGCTGGCGATGGTTGCTGGAACCGATCATACCTTGGGGCTGCGGACTAAAAAATTGTCTGAACGCATCGGTCAGACGTCCACCTTCCCCACCGCTCCTTCTGCCACTGACCGAAGCCTCAGCAACTCGTCGCCCAGGACCAGGAGTTTGTAGCCTCCCAGTTTCTGGGAACGCGTTGCACAGACCTTTCTGCAAGGCCTCCCTGAGATGTCTCATCCTCTGCTCCCTCTGCGACGGCAAGATAAGGTCCGCAACCTTACCCTTGTACCGCGGATCAAGGAGAGTGGCCAGCCAGTAATGGTCCCTCTCCTTGATCCGAAGAACACGAGGATCCTTCCGCAGGCTTTGCAGGATCAGGGAGGCCATGCAGCGTAGGTTAGCTGAGGCATTCGGTCGGAGTCTTCTGGGTCACTGAGGATGACATGATCGCCAGCCACCTCCTCCCAGCCACGTACAAGTCCACTGGCTTGTTGGGACTGTACATCATCCCTAAAAGACTGCTGCTGCTGATGCTGAGTGCCAGGCTCCACCTCCATGCTCACACAATCCTCCTCCTCCTCCTCCTCCTCCTCCTCCTCATCCTCTTCCTGTGTGATGGGTGGGACAGAAGGAACACTGTCCGGATAAAGGGGGCCTTGAGAGGCAAGGAAGTCCTCCTCTTCCTGCCTCTGTTCTGCCTCAAGTGCCCTGTCCATTATCCCACGCAGCGTATGCTCCAACAGGTGGACAAGAGGGACAGTGTCACTGATGCATGCACTGTCACTGCTCACCATCCTCGTGGCCTCCTCAAATGGTGAGAGGACAGTGCATGCATCCCTGATCATGCTCCACTGACGTGGGAAAAAAAAAACCAAGCTCCCCTGACCCTGTCCTGGTGCCGTAGTCGCAAAGGTACTCATTGATGGCCCTCTGCTGCGTGTGCAGTCGCTGCAGCATGGCCAACGTTGAGTTCCACCTGGTGGGCATGTCAGATATTAGGCGGTTCTTGGGCAGGTTCAGCTCCTTTTGCAGCTCAGTCAGCCGAGCACTGGCATTATAAGATCGGCGGAAATGCACACAGACTTTCCTGGCCTGCCTCAGGACATCCTGTAAGCCTGGGAACCTGCCCAAGAACCGCTGCACCACCAGGTTGAGGACGTGAGCCATGCAGGGCACATGGGTGAGCTGCCCCTGTCGCAGGGCGGAGAGGAGGTTGGTGCCATTGTCAGAAACGACCATTCCTGGCTTAAGCTGACGTGGCGTCAACCACCTCTCGGCCTGCCCCTGCAGAGCTGCCAGAACCTCTGGCCCAGTGTGGCTCCTGTCCCCCAAACACACCAGCGCAAGCACGGCATGGCATCTTTTTGCCTGCGTACTTGCGTAGCCCCTTGTACGCCTACGGAGCACCGCTGGTTCCAAGGACAGAGCACTGGAGGAAGAAGAAGAGGAGGGGGTGGAGGAGAGAGGTGTGTCACAACCAGTAGCAGTAGTCGCGTTTTGGAGGCGTGGTGGCGGAACAACCTCCAACACTACTGCACCTTGTCCTGCATCCCTCCCAGCTGCCAATAGAGTGACCCAATGGGCCGTGAAAGAAAGGTACCGTCCCTGTCCATGCCTGCTGGACCATGAGTCAGCGGTAATATGCACCTTACCGCTGACCGCCCTGTCCAGCGAGGCATGGACATTGCCCTCCACATGCCGGTAGAGAGACGGAATCGCCTTCCGCGAGAAAAAGTGGCGTTTGGGAACCTGCCACTGAGGAACCGCACATTGAACAAACTCACGGAAGGGGGGAGAGTCTACCAACTGAAAAGGCAGCAGTTGAAGTGCTAGCAATTTAGCAAGGCTAGCATTCAACCGCTGGGCATGTGGATGGCTGGGAGTGTACTTCTTTCTACGGTCCAGCAGCTGGGGCAGGGAAATTTGCCTGCTGCATTCGGACGTCGGTGTACTGCAAGTACTTGGTTGTGACACACCGAATTCTACACCTTCAGTCCTCTCAGAGCAGCTTTCAGAGAGGACTGAAGGTGTAGTGGGGATGGAGATCCCAGCTGAGGAGGAGCAAGGAGAGGTCCGCTTAGTTCTTTGGTGTGGGTCTTTTATGTGTGCCTGCCAACGAGCTGCATGGCAGGTCGCCATATGTCTGGTCATGCTTGTCGTGCCCAAGCGGCTGATGTTTTGGCCACGCGAGATACGCTTGAGACAAATATTGCAAATAGCAGTGGTGCGATCTGCTGCACTCGTCTCAAAAAAGGCCCACACCAAAGAACTTTTCTGATAACGTGCAGAGGCAGCGCCCTGCACAGGCGGAGCTCTGCGGTGTTGTACAGTTGCTGTGCTGGCCTCTACCTGGCCTCCAGGGGGCATCCTGCCTCGTTGGACATGTGACGCCGCATCCTCCTCCTCCTCGTCCTCCTCCTCATCCTCTCTCCCTTGAGGCACCCACGTGGAGTCAGTGACCTCATCATCCCCTCCCTCTTCACCACTAGAGCAAACCTGGCAGTAAGCTGCAGCTGGTGGAACTGTACTGCCAGATTCCTCAAGCTGGGTATCGTCATCCGAGCCTTCGAATCGTTGGGCATCCTCCTGGAGCATGTACCCAACACTGTGCTCAAAGAGTTCGGGGGACTCCTCAGGAGGACATGGTGGGTCTAGGGAGGGGTGGCTGATGATGCTCTGTCAGTACCCTGAGCCTGGGTGAGAGAGGATGAGGAGGATGAGGAGGGCTTGGTCATCCATTCTACCAAGCCTTCAGCATGATGCGGCTCCACATGTCCAGCTGCCGAAAACAAAGACGCGCGTGTCCCATGGCCACGTGCTGATGACGATGCACGACCACGTCCACGTCCACGGCCACGTCCACTAGAAACAGAGACTGTCTGCCCTGTGTTCTTGGCTCTGCACGCTCTGCCTCCCCTTGGCGGTCTTCCAGCCATTGTAGTCGGTAGTCCTGTGGGTGCTGCTGAGAAGAAAATATAGGAGCTCTGTGTGATGCCACTAACACACTAGAAGTCCTATTGGTGCATCTGCAAAGAAAATATAGGAGCTCTGTGTGATGCCACTAACACACTAGAAGTCCTGTGGGTGCTGCTGAGAAGAAAATATAGGAGCTCTGTGTGATGCCACTAACACACTAGAAGTCCTATGGGTGCTTCTGCAAAGAAAATATAGGAGCTCTGTGTGATGCCACTAACACACTAGAAGTCCTGTGGGTGCTGCTGAGAAGAAAATTTAGGAGCTCTGTGTGATGCCACTAACACACTAGAAGTCCTATGGGTGCTTCTGCAAAGAAAATATAGGAGCTCTGTGTGATGCCACTAACACACTAGAAGTCCTGTGGGTGCTGCTGCTGAGTAGAAAATATAGGAGCTCTGTGTGATGCCACTAACTCACTAGAAGTCCTATGGGTGCTGCTGCAAAGAAAATATAGGAGCTCTGTGTGATGCCACTAACACACTAGAAAGTCCTGTGGGTGCTGCTGCAGAGAAAATATAGGAGCTCTGTGTGATGCCACTAACACACTAGAAGTCCTGTGGGTGCTTCTGCAAAGAAAATATAGGAGCTCTGTGTGATGCCACTAACACACTAGAAGTCCTGTGGGTGCTTCTGCAAAGAAAATATAGGAGCTCTCTGTGTGATGCCACTAACACACTAGAAGTCCTGTGGGTGCTTCTGAGAAGAAAATATAGGAGCTCTGTGTGATGCCACTAACACACTAGAAGTCCTATGGGTGCTTCTGCGAAGAAAATAGAGGAGCTCTGTGTGATGCCACTAACACACTAGAAGTCCTGTGGGTGCTGCTGAGAAGAAAATATAGGAGCTCTGTGTGATGCCACTAACACTAGAAGTCCTATGGGTGCTTCTGCAAAGAAATAGAGGAGCTCTGTGTGATGCCACTAACACACTAGAAGTCCTAGAGGTGCTTCTGCAAAGAAAATAGAGGAGCTCTGTGTGATGCCACTAACACACTAGAAGTCCTGTGGGTGCTTCTGCAAAGAAAATAGAGGAGCTCTGTGTGATGCCACTAACACACTAGAAGTCCTGTGGGTGCTTCTGCAAAGAAAATAGAGGAGCTCTGTGTGATGCCACTAACACACTAGAAGTCCTGTGGGTGCTTCTGCAAAGAAAATAGAGGAGCTCTGTGTGATGCCACTAACACACTAGAAGTCCTGTGGGTGCTTCTGGGAAGAAAATAGAGCTCTGTGTGATGGGACTAACACACTTCAAGTCCTATGGGTGCTTCTGGGAAGAAAATATATAGCTCTGTGTGTGATGGGACTAACACACTTCAAGTCCTGTAGGTGCTTCTGGGAAGAAAAATATAGGAGCTCTGTGTGATGCCACTAACACACTAGAAGTCCTATAGGTGCTTCTGGGAACAAAATATAGGAGCTCTGTGTGATGCCACTAACACACTAGAAGTCCTGTAGGTGCTTCTGGGAAGAAAATATAGCTCTGTGTGTGATGGGACTAACACACTTCAAGTCCTATGGGTGCTTCTGGAAAGAAAATATAGGAGCTCTGTGTGATGCCACTAACACACTCAAGTCCTATAGGTGCTTCTGGGAAGAAAAATATAGCTCTGTGTGTGTGATGGGACTAACACACTTCAAGTCCTATAGGTGCTTCTGGGAAGAAAATATAGCTCTGTGTGTGTAATGGGACTAACACACTTCAAGTCCTATAGGTGCTTCTGGGAAGAAAATATAGCTCTGTGTGTGTAATGGGACTAACACACTTCAAGTCCTATAGGTGCTTCTGGGAACAAAATATAGCTCTGTGTGTGTAATGGGACTAACACACTTCAAGTCCTATAGGTGCTTCTGGGAAGAAAATATAGCTCTGTGTGTGTGATGGGACTAACACACTTCAAGTCCTATAGGTGCTTCTGGGAAAAAATATAGCTCTGTGTGTGTAATGGGACTAACACACTTCAAGTCCTATAGGTGCTTCTGGGAACAAAATATAGGAGCTCTGTGTGATGGGACTAACACACTTCAAGTCCTATAGGTGCTTCTGGGAAGAAAATATAGCTCTGTGTGTGTGTAATGGGACTAACACACTTCAAGTCCTATAGGTGCTTCTGGGAAGAAAATATAGCTCTGTGTGTGTAATGGGACTAACACACTTCAAGTCCTATAGGTGCTTCTGGGAAGAAAATATAGCTCTGTGTGTGTGTGATGGGACTAACACACTTCAAGTCCTATAGGTGCTTCTGGGTACAAAATATAGCTCTGTGTGTGTAATGGGACTAACACACTTCAAGTCCTATAGGTGCTTCTGGGAAGAAAATATAGCTCTGTGTGTGTGATGGGACTAACACACTTCAAGTCCTATAGGTGCTTCTGGGAACAAAATATAGCTCTGTGTGTGTGATGGGACTAACACACTTCAAGTCCTATAGGTGCTTCTGGGAAAAAATATAGGTGTGTGTGATGGGACTAACACACTTCAAGTCCTATAGGTGCTTCTGGAAAAAAATATAGCTCTGTGTGTGTAATGGGACTAACACACTTCAAGTCCTATAGGTGCTTCTGGGAACAAAATATAGGAGCTCTGTGTGTGTGATGGCCACTAACACACTTCAAGTCCTATAGGTGCTTCTGGGAACAAAATATAGGAGCTCTGTGTGTGTAATGGGACTAACACACTTCAAGTCCTATAGGTGCTTCTGGAACAAAATATAGCTCTGCCTGTGTGATGGGACTAACACACTTCAAGTCCTATAGGTGCTTCTGGGAACAAAATATAGGAGCTCTGTGTGTAATGGACTAACACACTTCAAGTCCTATAGGTGCTTCTGGGAACAAAATATAGGAGCTCTGTGCCTGTAATGGGACTAACACACTTCAAGTCCTATAGGTGCTTCTGGGAACAAAATATAGGAGCTCTGCCTGCCTGCCACTAACACACTACAAGTCCTATAGGTGCTTCTGGAACAAAATATAGGAGCTCTGCCTGCCTGCCATGGGACTAAACACACTACAAGTCCTATAGGTGCTTCTGGTAACAAAATATAGGAGCTCTGCCTGCCTGCCACGAGCACACTACAAGCTACAGGCGTCCTGCCTGTAGCCAATAAACATTCCGAACACAACCACCATACACACATATATACAAAATATCACATGATCACACCGGTGTCGATAATGAGGCCGTGATGTCCAGTGACATCAATCAGCTGTTCCCATTTGAAAGTAACAAGCAAACCATTTCTGGTAAACCCATTCCTCCACTAAATAAAAAAAAAAAAAACATAAAAGATATAAAAGATTTTTTTCTTTCAAACATAAATAAAAAACGAAATAAAAAAGGTAAGAAACACAATTGTGTCTCACCTCTGGGAACCTACACACCACCCGAGCAAATGATGATAAAGACAATGCCCCCTATGTATTCAATACAGCGAACAAAATTTAAATCCCTATGTTAAGGATATATACAATAACCTCTACATTACCATTTTACTTTGCTGTCTTAAAAAACACAAGAAAAGAGGAGGAAAGGCAAAAGTCACTGCAGGTTCATATATAGTATAACAAAAAGAAAAAAAATGAAACATGAAATATCCTAATCATATCCTAATCATAAAAAAGAGTCACGTCCCACTCAAAATTTAAACCTCATGGAATCCTTGTTTGGAGGGAAAATATCCAAAAGACTTCCCTATTACAGAGAATTCTAAAGTTATCTCTACCTCTCCCAGGGGTGACTTTTTCATTATCCTGTATTTGTAATAGGGAGGTGTCACCTCTATGAAATTTATTGAAGTGTCTAGCATCATTAGTGCCGTGTTCCTGCTCTGTCAGACATGGACATGATCATGTAGGGGATCCCGTAGCCTTCTAGTTGTGCGACCCACATGCTGGATTGCACAAATTTTACAAGTGATCAAATCCTAGTGTTGCAATTTATAAAGCTCTGGATTTTAAAAAATCTACCATTCGTTGCGGAGCAAAATTGGTCACTTTTCATAACCCGAGGGCAGCATGGACACCAATCGACACCACACTTGAAAAAGAACCAGTTAAAATACAGCAGCTCTCTCGTGGGTACATTACACTTACATCATCCAACCAAACTGCAAGAATGTCAGTCCTCCTTTTCAAGCAGACACATTTAATGGCCAGTCCTTACGGGGGGGGGGGCCCCCAGCCCTGCTGCCACAGCCTCAGCCTGGTGGTGGAGCGGAGGTTGCACTGTCTTTGTATGAGATGGTATCACTCAATTGAGGGTACACAAGAGCCACACCCTTGATGCTAGGGAACCTGTAATGCCAGTAAACATGATTAGAATTGCTTCTTTGGAGCCATTTTTTTTTGTTTGTTTTCTATATTTCAATAGGTTTATTGGTCTTTCAAGGTTAACAAAACATATTTAACAAAACAGATAAGGCAATATGAAACATGCATCTTACTTACATACAACATCTATCATGTTATTAAGGGTTATTGGGCAGCAGGCCCACTGATGCATAGCGACGTGTAGGTACAGCTTAGCCAGTCTCAGGATGAACGCTTGAACAGTAAGAGTATCCATGATATTCCAAGCACAGATCGTAAAAATTACAAATAATCAGAAAATTAACTCTGAATCTCTACTAGTGCCTGTAGGTCAGCCGTAGGCAGTCTAATCTAGAGCAATGGTAGGGTAATTCAGCTGGTGTAAGTCCGAGAACATTTGGTGAGAACTGTTATTCCACCTCCTCGCCCCCACACCCCTATCGGGATCTTACAGTGTGTGGGTGGGAGTTTTGTCTATCTGATATCGGGTGTTACCTCTACCTGTCTCTCAGTGGTCTTCCATGTCATACGATGTAGTTCATTCAGTATGAATCCGGCTTAATGATGTCAGGCACTCTTTAATATGCTGTTAAATGTAGGGTAGTATTGTCTACGCTACCAAAGTAAGGCTATCTATGGGGAGAGATGGGGGAGTGGAGAGTATAAAGGGTGGGAAGAGGATGGGGGTTATGAGTATTAGCACTTTCCGGGCACCCGGATCGGGTGGTGGGATGGGGTCTGCCCCTCAGGTCAGGCTATTGGGTTTCACAAAGAGATCTGTATTCTGCAGATTCTTTAAAGTGGAGCCAACAGGCCCATGTTTTATAGAATTTGGGTGAGGTCTCTTTTACCTGACATATTAGGTCCTCCATTTCGGCTGTCCTTTCCACTCGACAGAGCCATTCGGAGATGCTTGGGGGCGAAGTAGTCTTCCAGTGGGTGGGTATGCATAGTTTTGCTGCATTAATCAATGTCCCTTGGGGGAGGGAAGTGTGGTGGAGTAAAATATGGGCCAGGTTGAAGTCCAGGGTGTGAGTTGTGATTTTCGAGATAAGGCGGTGTACCCATGTCCAGTATGATTGGATTATGGGGCATTCCCACCATATGTGCAACAGTGTCCCCTTAGCCCTGTAATATGTCAGGAGTTCTGTACCACCTTGAATATATTTTATATCCGATTTCCTGTACAGACACATTAAGAGAGCCCTTCTGAATGTGTAGCAGGATCTGGTCCCAATCGTTTTGAGACAGGGTAGTACCCAATTCCTTCGCCCATTTGTGACTGGGCAGATCATCAACAGTAGCGGTTTTAGTAAAAGTATTGTTTTGTTTTCCAAGTTTCCTTTTTTGCCATGTGGAATAAAACACCCCTTCTTTTCTGTGTACCAGATTTGTGATTGCATAGATGGGGTTGTTGAGATATATGTTATTATTTTTATTTTTTTAAACTAAAATAAATATTATATAACAAAATAAATAAATTAGAGCCAGCATAGCTGCAAGCAATTGATTAGAAGAAATCAAGGAATGTACATTTTAGAAGTTAGTGATATACTAGCGTTCTACACTGCTCTGCTGATCAATCATCAGGTCTCAAAAGTAAACAGGCAGACTAGATCACATAGTGACAGAAATTGTCACTGAGTCAGGGAGTTCCAAGTATGGGTTGGGGTGGTGCAACACCCATTGAGGTGTCTACCGAATGAATGACAAAAAGGTCCGTCCTAGGGCAAAGTTATTCCTGTGTATGAGAAGAATTCAATGGGGTTATAATGTAGAAGAAAAGAATGAAAACATGATTAATGTATGCAGTATAAAATTACATCATGTGGTCTGTTTACTCTTCTATGAATTGTATAACTCGGTTTTGAATGTTGACAGCCGATAGATCAATTATCAGGCAAAGTAAACAACTTCTGTAGCAAGCTTCTTATAGGTTTTACATCTATTATATGTAGTTTTCTTCATCAACTTTAGGCATTACCCACCCAAAAGTAATATTCGCTTTTTCCATAGAATTCCGAGAAACGATCTTTCACCTGTAGCTAGTAAGTAGCCCATGAAACTGACCAACATGTAAAAAGAGGGCCAGTCAGTTCTCATCTAATTGCAGAGGTGTGCTAGTGTACAATGTATTTGGGAAAAGAATCCCAGAATGCAAAGTTCTGGCCCTCCCGTTGCTCACTGGAACACTGGGCTGCAGAGGGGTGGAAGTAGCCGGCTCAGCCTCTCAGCAGATTGGTGAGAGGCTGAGCTGGGTGTCGGTCCAGGCATGTGGGTTGATCCCGACTTCATTGTCTCGATCTTTCCCGAGCCTGGACTGGCTCTCCAACGTCAGCTGAAAATGGGTCACAGGAGTGCAGAACGAGTGCACGTGATGTCAAAAGGGGCGGAGCCTCATGGTGATGTCACCGGATGGCCGTGCCCCATGGCTATATAAGAACTGGCAGACATCGCAGATGACACAACGATGGGAGCCAGCGTTGGAGGAAAACCGGGTCGGCGGCGGAATAGACACCAGCAGGAGAAGACCGGAGGAAGAACACATCACCAGAGGTAGAAGACAGCAGCGGAGGGAGAAGAACACATTAGTGGCAAGACCAGAGAAAGAAGAGATGTTGGAGCTACGACGGGGGACATTCTTCATTTGTAATAAAGGGCTTGTCAAAAACCGCCTCGTTTTTATTTACACTACATTGCTTTTTTTAGGGGTGAATGGGTAAGGGTACAATGTACCCCATACTTATTCCCATGAGGGGAGGCCAGGATCTGGGGGCCCCCCTTGTTAAAGGGGGCTTCCAGATTCCGATAAGCCCCCTGCCTGCAGACCCCCACAACCACCACCCAGGGTTGTCAGGAAGAGGCCCTTGTCCCCATCAACATGTTAAGGACATGTGGCCTGGTATGGTCCAGGAGGATGGGGTGGGGGGGCGCTCGCTTATCCCCCCTTTCCTGACCTGACGGGCTGCATGCTTGGATAAGGATCTGGTGTGGATTTTGGGGGGTCCCGCAATGTTTTTTTTTTTTCCGCAAGGGGTTCCCCCTTAAGGTTCATCCCAGACTCAAAAGGGCCTGGTATGGTAGGATCAAAGTCGGATCCCGTTCATTAAAGTCGCATGGAAGTCAGACATTAAGTCGCAGGGCAAAGTTGGATCAGAAGTCATGCGACTTTCATGTCGGATCAGTGTGAACATAGCCTGGAGTATGTTCCTGTGCAATTCATGGTGTGAACCGGCTCTTAATACAACAAAAATGTAAAAGTGATTTTGTAAAAATTATTTTATAAAAATGTTACATTTACATAAAATAAAAAAAAGATACATGTTGTAATAACAATTCAAAATATGTTCACACTCACTATACTTTCCTTTTACTGGCAGTCCTCAAGTGGATACATTCAGTGGGGAAAATAGTTATTTGATCCCTTGCAGATTTTGTAAGTTTGCCCAAGTAAAGAAATGAAGGGTCCATAATTTTTATCATATAATAATATAATAAAATACATGTATTTTAAATGATAGAGACTGACTATCAACCAGAAAAAACAAGATACAAATTTTATAAATTGAGTTGCAGTTCAGTGAGTAAAACAAGTATTTGCTCCCCAAGCAAAACAGTACTTGGTGGAGAAACCCTTGTTGGCAAGCACAGAGGTAAGACATTTCTTGTAGTCAGTGGCCAGGTTAGCACACATCTCAGGATAGATTTTGGTCCACTCTTTTACAGATCTTCTCTAAAACCTTAAAGGTTTCTTGGCTGTTGCTTGGCAAATCAAACTTTCAGCTCCCTCCATAAATTTTCTATAGACTGGCTAGACCACTCCATGACCTTAATGTGCTTCTTCTTGAGCCATTCCTTTGTTGCCTTGGCGGTATATTTTGGGTCATTGTCTTGCTGAAAGACCCACCCATGACCCATCTTTAATGGTCTGGGAGCGAGAAGAAGGTTCTCATCCAAGATTTTAAAATACATGGCCCCATCCATTGGCCCCATTGGCAGCAAAGTCAGTCTGTACCTTTAGCAGAGAAACAGCCCCAAAGCATAATGTTTCCACCTCCGTGCTTGACTGTAGGCATTGTGTTCATAGGGTCATAGTCAGCATTTTTCTTTCTCCAAACACGATGAGTCCCCCCCCTTAAAAAGGCACATGTACAGTCATGCCAACGAACATCTAAATGATTGAGAGAAGGATTGGGAGAAAGTGCTGTGGTCAGGTGAGACCAAAATGCTCTTTGGCATTAACTGGACTTGCCGTGTTTGGAGGAAGAAAAATGCTGACTATGACCCTAAGAACACCATCCCTACAGTCAAGCACGGAGGTGGAAACATGATGCTTTAGGGCCGTTTCTCTGCTAAAAGGTACAGTCCAACTTTGTTGCATTTAGGGGCCAATGGATGGGTCCATGTATTGCAAAATCATGGATGAGAACGTTCTTCCCTCAGCTAGAACATTGAAGATAGGTCGTGGATGGGTCTTCCCAATGACAATGACCCAAAACATACCACCAAGGCAACAAAGAAGTGTCTTAAGCAGAAGCATATTAAGGTCATGGAGTGGCCTAGTCAGCCTCCAGACCTTAATCCTACAGAAAATTTATGGAGGGAGCTGCAACTTCAAGTTGCCAAGAAACTTTAAGGATTTAGAGAAGATCTGTAAAGAGGAGTAGACCAAAATCCCTCCTGAGATGTGTGCAAACCTGGTCCCCAACTACAAGAAACATCTTACCTCTATGCTTGTCAACAAGGGTTTCTCCACCAATACTAAGTCATGTTTTGCTTGGGGATCAAATACTTATTTTACTCACTGAACTGCAACTTAATTTATAGCATTTGTTTTATGTGGGGGTTTTTTCTGGATTTTTGGTTGATATTGCATCTCTATCATTTAAAATACACCTATGATAAAAATTATAGACCCTTCATTTCTTTGTAAGTGTGCAAACTTACAAAATCTGCAGGGGATCAAATAATTATTTTCCCCACTGTAAGGGCCGTGTGTTATCTATTAGCCATTCACACACAGTTAAATCATTTAGACTTGCTTTGTGTTTACTTCGGTTAATCACAATTCGGGATTCCCTCTACATAGTTTCCAACAGGACATCTTGAGCCTCAAGGGCATAACGAACTTCCAACATCAATAATATGTATCAGGGAACGTTAGTGTAAAACACAGCCAAGCAATTGTTCTGTATTACGAGGAACCGGGAAACCACAATCCTAACTTATGAATGAGCTCACTTGGCACGCACCTTTATTTATTTAGGGAGTGCTTGTAAACACCAAATCCATACAACATGTTAGCAAGAACACAGGTCACACAGCAACCCCCGGAGTCCAGAAGGGTTTTAATAGACATTTATGCATAGTGCATACAAATATAAGACCAGTCATGAGTCACTTTCTACACAAATGTGAATTTTTTGTTGTATTTATTATTTATATGTTATTTATATAGTCTTACCTCCCAACTCTGGAATTTGGAAATAAGGGGCATTTTGCAGTAGTTGAGGAGACAAAAATGGGTCAAAAATGGGCATGGGCTAATTGCACTGAATATTAAGCGTTGCTTACAGGATCATGGTTAGAGTCTGCACCTACATATTGTATACACTGTACACATTCCACAGTGTCCTCGTACCCACAAAATACTCCATAATTACTGTGCTATGAGTGAGAGCCTACACAAACCTAAAAGGAACAATATAGATATATATTTTTATACACATATATATATATATATATATACATACACACACACACACACACACACCAGTTTCCCCCCGAAAATAAGCCCTACCCTGAAAATAAGTTTGGAAGGGTTAAGAAGTCCTAATAAAATGCACTATATTACAGTGCTGTGTGGTCTAGACTGTGTATTGTTTCTGTGGTCTGTTTGTGGTGAATACCTTTGCTGCGGTGCCGCTCGGCGCTCAGCTGATCCCCCGCGGATCTTCTCCTCTTCTCCTAGCTGTCAGTGGGTGATCTCAGCCCCCGCCCCCTGCAGTGCTCAGAGCGGGGAAGAACGATTAGGCGGGCCATGGGATGCGCCGAGCAGCGCTCAGCTGATCCCCTCTCCTCCTCTTCTGCCAGCTGTCAGCAGGAATAAAATAAAAATAAAAGAGGAAAAAGGCTGCTGCTAAAAAGTGGGATACTTCACACTTAAACAGATATATGGAGAATAAAGCTGCGCCAATAATACAAATTAATAAACATATAAAATAAAACCCATCAAAATATTAGATGGAGAACACGGTGGTATTTATAAATGTAGATATACATTTATTCTGACACATTTAACAATTTTATTTAGTTTTATCTACTCACCAATATTTCCTCTTTGAGGTTGGATTTAGTACAGCCTCTTTAAGTATGTCCATTGTTACCCTTTAATTTACACCACCCCTCACTATTTGTTTTCCCATCCAATATTTATTATTTCCCTCTAATATCCATCCATCGGAGTCACATTATAATATTATGGGATATTTTCACTCACTTATTTACCCCCTATCGGGGATTTTTCCACCCTATTCAGGTCTAGGTTTGTGTATAGTAGATTTCATCTACCACTTTAATCGCATTTTCATTTATAGATATGGTTCTCAACTTCACCTTGACTGTTTTCTCACTTTTGTGTACACACTTTGAGTTTTCAACTCAGCTGTCCGTCATGCACGGTCATGAGCATCCCGGATGGCCCCCTATAATTTCACTGAACTAGCACTGTTGAGTCACATCATAAGTAATTTCCTTTTAGTATTAGCCCCATAACCACACTGATACAATACAGTGGAGATACACCCAAACATTTTGCTTTTTTAATTCTTTAATCCTTCTAAGCGCTGGTTGCCAACACTGCTATGATATTTTTCCCACTAGCAAGATGGCGGCGCCGGCCTCGACCTCATACATCTCAGGAAGAGGTTAGGTATTTATAGGTGGTGCGTTGCTGCGTCGCCCGTTCCCCATTGAAAACGTCATTTATGACGAAACGTCGTATGGGAAGGCACGCAGCGACGCCACCACTACAGACTGTTATTGAATCAAGGGACGGGTTCACACTGACCGGCCGGCAGTGTTGGGTTATTGTCTTTTTTCGTCTGCCTTTCATCGCATTGATGTAAGTTATTTTTAAACCTTTTAAATAAACCAGTTACTATCAGTATTACGCTATGGGCGGCCCCCTTTGTGTTTTCTCTACAAACGGAGGAATTAACTAGGATTTGGCTGGCTATCTCGGTTGTGAGCAGATTACAGGACAGGTTCCCTCCTCTCCCCACTTGGAGTGATTTTCCCAAAGCTGTTTTAACCCCATCAGCGCTCGCCTACTGGATACATGACAAGTTTATAATCAGTGCCCTATCATTGCTACCCTCTGGTAAGCCTCCCATTCATCAGGTGGTCGGGATGAAGCACCGTTTGCATGCATGTCACAGTGTATAACTTGCAGCACGAGCACCGTGGTGCCATTTTGAATACGATCTACTCGTGGATTTTAACCCGATCTATGCCTGATGCCAAGATTGATCTATATTGGACTTTCACCATTTATACCCTTGTTTGGACTGTCCTATATGAGATCAGTGCTTCTCCATCTAATATTTTGATGGGTTTTATTTTATATGTTTATTAATTTGTATTATTGGCGCAGCTTTATTCTCCATATATGTTTCCATTAAATGCTTTGATCTGCTCCTGTCTTTCAGAGTGACAGCAGATCGCCCCAAGCTGTGAACAGCTGTAGTCATAAACTGCCCTAATCTGCATTCTTGCATATTAACATCAACATAGCCCAGAATCATTATCTGTTCCCCTTTGATATGTGGAGTAATTCTTGTTTGGCCACTTCCCTTCCCTTTTTATCAACAAGTCCCCTTTGATATGTGTAATTAGGTTAACAGATAACAATGTGGCCTGCCTAGAATGAACTTGTCTTAGAATGCCTACATAAAATGCCTATATAAAATACATAAAAAAAACACTACATATATCATACACATATATATATATATATATATATATATATATATATATTTATTTATGTATGAGAATATATATATATATATATATATATATATATATATATATATATATATATATATTATATATATATAAATAATATATACTACACCCACAATGGGCATCACTGATTGGTATGCATTATTGTCTGGCACTGATTGGCATCCATCAGTACAAAACAATGCTGCCTATCAGTGCCTATCCGTGCCACCTATCAGTGCCCATCCGTGCCACCTATCAGTGCCCATCCGTGCCACCTATCCGTGCCAATTTGTGCCACCTATCAGTGCCCATCCGTGCCACCCATCAGTGCCGCCTATCAGTGCACATCAATGCCACCTCAGTGCCACTTCATTGGTGCCACCTCATCGGTGCCCATCGGTGCCGCCTTATCAGTGCCCATCAGTGAAGGAGAAAACTTACTTATTTACATGTTTTGAAACTGAAACAAAAAAACATTTTTTTTACAAAATTTTTGGTCTTTTTTTATTAAAGAAAGCTCTATTTGTGGGGAAAAAAATGATAAAAATGTAATTTGGGTACAGTGTAGTATGACCGCGCAATTGTCATTCAAAGTACGACAGCGCTGAAAGCTCAAAATTGGTTTGGGCAGGAAGGTGTTTAAGTGCCCGGTATTGAAGTGGTTAACCACTTGTTAAAACTGAATAAAAAACTATTGAAACAGAAAGAGAAAGTAAAAGAAAAATTACCCACATTTTGGGTTCTCCCCAGAAAAGTAATACATGGCAAATCTTCCAAATGGGGACACTAGTTCTGATGACCTGCGGTTCCCAAGAGATTCCCTTAATTTGCAGGGATGTCCACTCAATTCCTCTTTGGCTATGGGACAGGAAGTGAAGGGAAATCTTAGTAATGGGACACAGATGGCAGAAAAAAAAAAAAATCTGACAGGGGTTACAAGTTTTTCCTATAGTTTTACTTTAAGCCTGTATCTCAGCAATGAGCTGGACATGCACCCAGGAGTAGTGCAGGCAAGGGGGGACCAACCTGGAATGCTTTTGTAACACTATTGTAGAATATTCACAGTTCTGTTCTGCTGACAAAAGTAAAAATCTGATTTCCCCTTCCTTTGACAGGGGTCAAATACATTGTTTTTGTGTTTTGTATTACATTCAATCACACTTTATTTCCATTTCTGTATTCAGTTATATTTATGCAAACATTATTTAAAAACTTGTCAATATGGTGATTTTTTTTTATAGAATCTGTAATTAATTAAAATAACATATTTAATGTGATTTGTGACTACTTTTAAGTGCCTTTATTGATTCAACTGTGGTTGAATGCAGAGTTGAAATTTAGCACTTATAAAGTCGAAACCTACACAGATGCCTTGGGGTTTTTTGGCAAAGGATCAGGGGAAAAGGAGGAGGAGCAAGAGGAAGATCAGCCAATAAGGTATAAAGGTTACTCCTGGACTATGTACAAGTTTACGTTAAATTCTATTTGGTTTCTATGGGATATCCCACTTTGCACATTTCTTTTAAATATACCAAGTACCCATTATCTGATTTGACTGGAGCATCATTCGCTTATATAACTCATCTCCCAATCCTTGGCAATCAAACAAAATCCAATTGTCAAATACGTAATGCTGGCGTTAAAATGAAAGGATATTGGGTTAGCTATGAGCGGTTGTCAGTGGTGAATTAAAACCTCACTGCTACAAACTCATGTGCAAAGCACAGTCAAAACTTAAAAAAAAAAAAAAAAATATCCGCTGGTAATTTTTAGCACAAATCCAAATAAGGGATTTATTTTAGGGAAGTACACAGAACCGTACAATTGATCCCTGTGTACCCCTGGGCCATCTGTGTATCCAGATCCACTGTTTGACAGCACTGAGAGAGCCCACCATTACAGATACATCATTGATTCCAGATTGCATATAACCGTTTTAGGTTTAATTTGTCATTATCAGTGCAGTCCATGGAAGCAATGGTTATTATAGTGCACGGTTTCCCAACCTCATTCCTCAAATACCCCCAACAGGCCATGTTTTGTGAAATTCCCTCTTATAAAATAGCGGTCATAAACACCAAGCCATTGACATAGATTTAAAAGTACCTGTGCAAGGTGAAAGAGAACCTGAAAACCTGACCAGTTAGGGGGTACTTGAGGACCAGGGTTGGAAACTACTACTGTACGGTCTGGGAACAATAAAAGTGTAGCATTAACCCACGAAGGAGCTGCTGGTTTTATTGGGCTTACCGTTACCTTCTTTACCTCGTCTCCGTCTAGGGTTTCCCGTGGTAGATGGCCCAAAGAAATGCAGAAACTGACACAGTCTTCCTTTTGGGTTATTTATAAAAACGATAACACAATCTCTTAATGTAGGATAGAGGGTTAGGAGGAAAGTTCAGGTACTTTTGGACTGCAAGAATAGGAAGTCTCTTAATGTAGAGAGACCCAGAGAATAACTGTATCACAGCTGGATTCTCACAACCCCCTGGATAGATCTCCTCTCACTAGGCCTAGCAGCCGGCAAGGTGCTAAGTAAAGAAAAGTCTCTGCCACAGACTTGAATGTAACTGAGGGACAATTTAGAGAGCTATCATATGGTACCAGTATCTCTCAGCCGGTCCGGCGATCCCGTATGAGTGTAGATCCATAAAGTGTCCTTCAACTGAGCCTCAAGGCCCCTTCAGAGAAACCAGCCTTGTGCTTGGCCTTCTTCTGTAGAATCCTCCCCTGGATGCTCCTCCAGTTACTGGGCCTCTCCTTAGATGAGACAGCACCGGACTACCTTTGAATCATTAGGCCCCGATATTCATTCAGGCCTGTCCCTGCAGTTGCTTCGCCTCGGGCTATCCAGCCCCGAGACTTGGAATTGCATGGATCCGCACCCCAGGCCAGGAAGGTCATGGGGGATGGTCGGAAGGACCAACATGAACAGCGTCCAATCCTCAACCCTAACTATAGCTGTGCGGCCGGCTGCCTAGGTATACCTCTGTGAGGTTGTTTTCCATGCTGGTGTTCTCCATGTCTTGGGTGGTCTCCAGAACCCTAGTGCCTCTGATGAACTGCAAGGTGCAGCAGTCCCCCTTCACAGGTCACAAGACCGCAAGTCGAGCTGAGAGCCCTGGACCTCAGCCTTCCCCCTTTTTATATCACAGATATGTTGGTTAGGACCAAAAAGCCCAGGAACTGAGCACACACACATACTTAATGTAGCGGCCATAACCCCTTGGCGCGACCTTGAATTTTCTGGGCTTACCAATTACCTCCTCGTAGCTTGTCTTTCGTTGTCTAGGGGTTCCCAGGGTTAGTACCCAGTAACTTCAGAGATGACACACAAAAGTCCTTTTGAGGATTTTTATTTGTAGGGGTAACATCCAACTATAAACACAGTCTCAGGTGGGAATAGATGGCACGGGTGATAAAACTCAGGCACTTAGAACTGCTGACATCAACTGAATGTCTCTTAGATAACCCAGAGAGTAGCCACTCGCAACTGGGCGCTTCACTGCTGGATAAACCTCCAACCATAGATTTAGCAGCCAACATGTGTTCCGAAAAATTTGCAAAGTCTCTCCCACAGACTAGATTGTAACTGAAGATAAGTTAGGAACCTTTCCCACAGTACCTGGATCTCTCAGCCTTCTTGGTGATACTGTGAGAAGTGTGGATTCTCTAGTGTCCATACAACTTCAGCTCCCAGGCTCTTACCGAGCAGCCAGCTTCTTGGCCCCCCTTCGAAGAGTCCTCCCCTGGTCGCTTGTACAAGTTGCCGTGTCTCTCCAATACCGAGAGCACACCGGGACACCTCTAAATCCTCCTTTAGTTACTGGGCCTCGAACAAGCCAGTTCCGAGGCTCGGGAACGGATGGATCCCCACCCCAGACCATGAGGGCCTTTGGGGCTGGTCAGGGTGACCATGCGTACGGGGCAGCAGACACTCCTGGGTCCGGGACCCCTCACAGGGTTTGTCAAAGAGCAAGCCAAACCCTGAACACGCGACTTCAGCATCTTAAATACCCTTCCCAGACTACACAGCGGGCCAGACGCACCCACTGATTGGCTCAGAGAAAGATTGGTACCTAACACGTCCAACCAGGCTTGGTTCTCAGCCTGTCACAGGCGCCTCGCTGCACCTATGACCAGGCAGAACTTCAATACAGCCCAGCCAGACCGATGCCAAAAGTAAAAGACCAGTACAATTAACCCCCTGTTAATTAACTGTTACAGTTCTGGAAAACTAAATTTACATTATAGTGCACACTTTAGTAAAGTGTCGGCGCTACATTAACTCTTTCCCTCCAGCCTAGGTCAGCCTCTAACTAGCCAAGGCAGAAATAACAGAGCCTGCCTACATGCCTCTCTGTATATATCATGCTCAGTGCAGCTCTTGTTGCCCGAGAAATTACCAAGTTTCTCTGTGCTTCCGCTTTCCCACGTATTACTTGTATTGACTTCCCATGTACCAGCCCCGGCTTTGTCCACCGTTTTTGCCTGCCTGCCACCTGCACTGACCACTGTTTTTTTCTTGGATCCTCTTCTGTCTCCTGCCATCTGTACTTTGCACACGCGAGTGATCTCCGCATGGTCAGTTGGGTGTACCTGGGAGCACCGACCTGGTTCTAGTCTGCTGCAAGTCCATCCCCACCATCAAGGGCCCTGGTGAAGAAGCAGGTTGGGGGCTTAAACTCCATGCCTTGAGCTTTCTACAAGCACTCAATACCACAGGAATCTGACGATTTTATTTCCCCTTATACAGATTTTCATATTACGTTTCTCAGTTACTCTATCCTTCATTCCCTGAATATTTATAATGTATAGGTTAATAATAAAAACACAATTTAAAGGAAAATGCAGTGCTATGGTTACAGGGATACCATAGAGAGATCCATAGCATCTGTTTATTGTTTAGAGATAAGAAAAGTCTAGTAATTAGCATTAAGTCAGTTAAAGGGCCCAGGACTGCTGAACTATAGAATGTGCAGAAATCTGGCCATGAGAATAATGGGATTCACATTCCAGCTTTCTCCAGGGACACCTGAGGTCACTTACACATTTAATTAACAGAAGACAAAGGTCACATGTCTGTCTCTTTCTATAAATCCTGGATAGAAAAGTCATGAAAAGTTTTTTTTCCACTGTCCACCAATAGGAAACAGATACCAACTGAATGAGGCAGTAAATGCAGTTGGAGAAATCTCATAAAAATACTCATGCATGAATGCTACTCGTCATGACTAGTAATAAAAAAAACACATGGTTTTCCCATCAGCCTGCCCCTGTTATAAAGCGTATTATTAGTGAATGTACCAAACTAAAATGTACGGTATGTTTGCATTTAGTTATACACCAGCTGAAACTTAATTTATTACTCAACTACTTCAATAGGGCACTTGAACCCCCTTTCTGCCCAAGCCATTTTTTCAGCTTTCAGCGCTTACACTTTGAATGACAATTGCGTGGTCATGCTACACTAACCATGCAACATTTTTTATAATTTTCTTCACACAAATAGAGCTTTCTTTTGGTGGTATTTAATCACTTTTATTTTATTTTTTTTATTTATTTTTTTTAGGAAAACATAAAAGACTGAACATTTTGAAAAAATAATTAACGCTTTTCTTAGTTTCTGTTAGTAAATTTTGTAAATAAGTAATTTTTCTCCTTCACTGATGGGCGCTGATGAGGCGACACTGATTGTCACCGATAGGCTGCACTGATTAGCACTGATGAGGTGGCACGAATATGCCGCACTTATGGGGACTGATAGGTGTCACTGATATGTGGCAGATAGGCATTGATGGGTGGCAGTGATAGCTGGTACTGACTGGCATAACTAATGGGTACTGATTGCTTACACTTGTGGGCACTGTTTGCTGGCACTGGTGGGCACTGCAACAAGTGGGAGACAAAATCAGGTGTGCACTGCGCAACACCATCTGTGGCAAAGTCCACCTAACTACGGATATGTGGACCAGTAAGCACAGTCAGGGACGTTACATCTCCCTAACAGCACACTGGGTAAATGCAGTGGCGGCTGGGCCTGAGGCAGATAGCAGTTTGGCACATGTCCTTCCACCACCAAGGATTGCAGGGCGCTTCAGTTTGCCTCCTGTTGCTAACTCCTCCTACTCCGCTTCCTCTTGCTCTACCGCCTCTTCATCCGGTCAGCATAACACCTTCACCACCAACTTCAGCACAGCCAGGGGTAAACGACAGCAGGCAGTTTTAAAACTTTCCTGTTTGGGGGAAAAAACCCACACCGCGCAGGAGTTGTGGAGGGACATGGAACAACAGACCGATGAGTGGTTGGTGGCAGTGAGCCTCAAGCCCGGCCTGGGGGTGTGCAATAATGGGTGAAATCTCGTAGCAGCTCTTGGACTAGCCGGTTTGACACACATCCCTTGCCTGGTGCATGTGCTGAATTTGGTGGTGCAGAGGTTCCTTAAAAATTACCCCAATATGCCAGAGCTGCTGCAGAAAGTGCAGGCCGCCTGTGCGCACTTTCGGCGTTCTCATCCTGCTGCTGCTCGCCTGTCAGCGCTGCAGCGTAACTTCGGCCTTCCCACTCACCGCCTCATATGTGACGTGCCCACAAGGTGGAACTCCCCCTTGCACATGCTGGACAGATTGTGTGAGCAGCAGCAGGCGATAGTGGAGTTTCAGCTGCAGCACGCACGCGCGAGTCGCTCTGCGGAACAGCACCACTTCACCACCAATAACTGGGCCTCCATGCGAGACCTGTGTGCCTTGTTGGCTTGTTTCGAGTACTCCACCAACATGGCCAGTGCCGATGAGCACACTGAACACCCAGCAAGTCGGACGATGGCTGTAAAGGTGTCAGTGTGCTGCCTCTGCCTGACCAGTATAACAGTAGTACTACAACAAAAACAGTGTCCACCACCCCCACCTATAACTGGCCTTTGCAGTGAGTAGCATAGGAAGCTACATAATATACAAACAAACCCAAGGATAAATCCATTAGCAGAATGTTGGCATGCATTAAAAAAGGGATTTACTGCAAAGAAAAAAAAAAAATCTAAAAATTCTACCATTTTATAAAAATCTGGTTTGGCCGCATCTGGAGTATTCCGTCCGGTTCTGGTCACCAATCCTCAGAAAGGATGTGCTGGAACTGGAGAGTTCAGAGAAGGTCAAAAAAAATAATAAGGGGGCTGGAGGACCTCAAATATGAGGAATGACTACATGCGCTAAATTTATTCTCCCTGGAGAAGAGACACGTGAGAGCAGTGGCGGCTGGTGTTTTTTTTTGGGGGGGGTAGGCAAACAGACACCCCCCCTCAGTGGTCGGCGGCACCTCAACCATCTAGGTGGCAGGTATCGGCCAGTGGGCATCAGCAGCGGGATCGGGCATCTCCTCCATCTCGGTGGCCGTGCTTCTCCTCCCCTCCTCCTAGGCGTCCAATAGGATCGCCTATCCTTTCAGCCAAATTGGGTGACAGGTCTCAAAACCTGCTTCCTGATTGGCCAGGAGGAGAATCAGTGGTACAACCGCGAATAGTCATTCGCTTTTGTAACACACCTGGGTGTGCTCCATTCACATTCTATGCGCCCCAAGCCCACCCTATTTTGAAGCCTATTCGAGCCTCTGCCTCTAATCAGGTGCTTAAAAAAACACCCACCCCGCATTGGAATCCATGCGCCCGGCGTCCTGAAAGGGGCCGGACGCATTGATTAGGGGGGCGGCCATGGATGGGGGGTTGGGTCTGCTTGAGAGGAGATATGATAGCGATATACAAATATCTCCATGGTAATCCCTGTGTAGGTAGAAAACTATTCAGTCAAAGGGAATGTAAGAGGACACAGGGCCACACAATAAGATTGGAAGAGAAGCAGTTTAACCTTAAGCTGTGCAGAGGGTTTTTCACTGTCAGGGCGTTAAGGGTGTGGAACTCTCTTCCACAATCAGTGGTGTCAACAGGAAGTATTGATAGTTTCAAAAGACTCTTGGACGTGCATCTTATCGAGCACATTATACAAGGATATGGGAAATATTTACTGTATTTATCTGCCTGTTATACATCTGTGCGTGTTATATGCCCTTACATTTTAGGAGGGAAGTTTAACCACTTCAGCCCCGGAGGGATTTACCCCATTCCTGACCAGAGCGTTTTTTTTGATTCGGCAATGCATCGCTTTAACTGACAATTGCGTGGTCGTGCGACGTGGCTCCCAAACAAAATTTACGTCCTTTTTTTCCCACAAATAGAGCTTTCTTTTGGTGGTATTTGATCGCCTCTGCGGTTTTTATTTTTTGCGCTTTATAAAGAAATAAAGAGCGACAATTTTGAAAAAAAAAAACACATTTTTAACTTTTTTGCTATAATAAATATCCCCCAAAAATATATAAAAAAACATTTTTTTCCTCAGTTTAGGCCGATACGTATTCTACATATTTTTGGTAAAAAAAAAAAAAAAATCGCAATAAGCGTTTATTGATTGGTTTGAGCAAAAGTTATAGCGTCTACAAAATAGGGGAAAGTTTTATGGCATTTTTTCTAATAATTTTTTTTTTTACTAGTAATGGTGGCGATCAGCGAATTTTATCGTGACTGCGACATTATGGCGGACACATCGGACAATTTTGACACATTTTTGGGACCATTGGCATTAATACAGCGATCGATGCTATAAAATTGCATTGGTTACTGTAAAAATTTCGCTGGCAGTGAAGGGGTTAACCACTAGGGGGCGGGGAGGGGTTAAGTGTATCCTAGGAGCGTGTTTCGTACTGTCTGGGGGGGTGGCTGTGTGTGACACCACATTGATCGCTGCTCCCGATGACAGGGAGCAGATGATCAGTGTGCTGTCATTAGGCAGAAGGGGGAGATGCTGTTTACATCGGCATCTCCCTGTTCTTGAGCTCCGTGACACGATCGCGGGTATCCCTGCGGCGATCGAGTCCGCGGGAGCCGTGGGCACGGTCACAGAGCTCGCAGCAGGCGTGGGCACGGCGAGAAATTCAAAGTAACGCACGGGTACATTACTTTGCCCAGCCATGCCATTCTGCCGACGTATATGTGCCGACAGCGGTCGGCAAGTGGTTAAGGAAAAAAAAACTTAAATTTTAAATAAAGAACTCTGTAGAAAAATAAGGATCAGTGCTCATTAACCACTTCAGCCCCGGACCAATTTGCAGCTAAAGGACCAGGCCCCTTTTTGCAATTCGGCACTGCGTCGCTTTAACTAACAATTGCGCGGTCATGCGACGTGGCTCCAAAACAAAATTGGCGTCTTTTTTTCCCACAAATAGAGCTTTCTTTTGGTGGTATTTGATCGCCCCTGCGGTTTTTATTTTTTGCGCTATAAACAAAAATAGAGCGACAATTTTGAAAAAAATTCAATATTTTTTTACTTTTTGCTATAATAAATATCCCCAAAAAATATATAAAAAAACATTTTTTTTCCTCAGTTTAGGCCGATACGTATTCTTCTACATATTTTTGGTAAAAAAAAATCGCAATTAGCGATTATTGATTAGTTTGCGCAAAAGTTATAGCATTTACAAAATAGGGGATAGTTTTTATAGCATTTTTATTAATATTTTTTTTTTATTAGTAATGGCGGCGATCAGCGATTTTTATTGTGACTGCGTCATTTTGGCGGACACATCGGACATTTTTGACACATTTTTGGGACATTTGTCATTTATACAGCAATCAATGCTATTTAAATAGCACTGATTCCTATGTAAATGACAGTTGTAGTTAGGGGGTTAACCACTAGGGGGCGGGGAGGAGTCAGTGTGACGTGTTGTGTTTTTTTTACAGTAGGGGGGCGTGGCTGTACGTCTGACGTCATTGATCGGCGTTGACGATGACAGGGAACCGCCGATCACTGACAGTCAGTGTAGGAAGCGTGGGGAGAGGTTTTGTTTACATAGACCTCTCCCCGTTCTTCAGCTCCGTAACCCGATCGCGGGATACCAGCGGCGATCGGGTCCGCTGGTCCCGCGGCAGGGGTCACGGAGCTCCCGACCGGGTCGCGAGCGCGCCGCTAGCGGCGCGCGCGCGACCCACGGGCAGGCACATGCACGATCACGTACAGGTACGTGATTCTGCCTGCCCGTGCCATTCTGCTGACGTATATATGCAGTGGCCGGTCGGGAAGCGGTTAATGCAGCCTAACCATTGCCCATCTGCAGCCTGATCAATGCCACCTGCAGCCTTACAATTGCCCATCAATGCAGCTTGATTAATGCCAATCTGCAGCCTGATCAATGCCCATGTGCAGCCTTACCATTGCCATAATGCAGCCTGATCAATTCCCATCTGCAGCTTCACCTCAGATTACTGCTGCCTCGAAGGGGACAGGGAGGGGGGCGGGACGAGCGTCGTCCGATTACATACAGCGAGAATCTCCTGTTTATCCGGCGGCCTCTTTAATACAAAGTCCCGCCTCCTGGACCAGCTTCTATGATAGACAGAACACTGGTCCAATGCCGTCCCAGGAGACGGAACTTCCTATTACAGAGGCCTCTGAGTAAAACAGGAGATTCTCGCTGTATGTAATCTGACGGCACTCGTCTCACCCCGTTCCCTCCCAAGCAGCCCAAATCGCAGTATCGGCGTATAACACACACACTATTTGCACCCGATTTTCAGGGTGAAAAGTGCATGTTATAGTTCAATGAATATAGTATCTACACAAACACACACTAACATAGGTTGAATTGGATGGACTATTGTCTTTATTCAACCTTACCATCTACGTAACTATGTAACACCATTAAAGAGGAAGTAAAGCCTCCTCGGGAAAAAAAAAAACGGAACCTGCAAGGCAAAGGCATAATGAGCTAATATGCATAGCATAAACAGGAGATTCTCGCAGTATGTAAATCGGACGACGCTCGTCCCGCCCCCCTCCATGTCCCCTTCGAGGCAGCAGTAATCTGAGGTGAGGCTGCAGATGGGAATTGATCAGGCTGCATTCATGGCAATGGTGAGGCTGCACATGGGCATTGATCAGGCTGCAGATTGGCATTGATCAAGCTGCATTGATGGGCAATTGTGAGGCTGCAGATGAGCACTGATCCTTTTTTTTCTTCAGAGTTCTTTATTTAAAATTTAAGTTTTTTTTTTTCCTTAACCACTTGCCGACCGATGTCGGCACATATACATCGGCAGAATGGCATGGCTGGGCAAAGTAATGTACCCGTGCCCACGCCTGCTGCGAGCTCTGTGACCGCGCCCGCGGTTCCCACGGACTCGATCGCCGCGGGGATACCCGCAATCGTGTCACGGAGCTCAAGAACAGAGAGATGCCGATGTAAACAGCATCTCCCCGTTCTGCCTAATGACAGCACACTGATCGTCTGCTCCCTGTCATCGGGAGCAGCAATCAGTGTGGTGTCACACACAGCCATCCCCCCAGACAGTACGAAACACGCCCCTAGGATACACTTAACCCCCTCCCCGCCCCCTAGTGGTTAACCCCTTCACTGCCAGTGAAATTTTTACAGTAATCAATGCAATTTTATAGCATCGATCGTTGTATTAATGCCAATGGTCCCAAAAATGTGTCAAAATTGTCTGATGTGTCCGCCATAATGTCGCAGTCACGATAAAATTCGCTGATCGCCACCATTACTAGTGAAAAAAAAATTATTAGAAAAAATGCCATAAAACTATCCCCTATTTTGTAGATGCTATAACTTTTGTTCAAACCAATCAATAAACGCTTATTGCGATTTTTTTTTTTTTTTTTTTTTTTTTTTATATATATATCTTTATTTTTCAAAATTTTTTCCTTTTTTGTTACAAACAAATTTACATTACACTTTCACACAAATATATAGAGAGTTACATTTACTACATATCTCAACATTTGTAATTACCATATTTCACGTAAATGTAGCCTTATGTACTCCTTCCTATTAATTGTATTTTAAGATTAATTATCCAGCATTCTCTCACTCCCTACATCCAATTCATTCATCCAAAAAAAAAAAAAAAAAGGGGGGGGGGGGGAAGGAGGGGGGACAGGGAGGGAGGGGAAATGTATGTAAGGAAGAAAGGGAGAGGGTCAAGTGCCTCAACCGTCTCACTCCCGCCCTCCGACCGGTCTCACAGCTCCCCGCTATCTCCTTATATTTATATTTGCTCTCTCCATCTGGGCTGTTGGATATTAAATTCAGTCCATATCTGCCATACATTGCTTTGTTCTTTTTTGAACTCTTTTTCAATTTCCCATCTTGTTTCCATTGCACACATATCGTTCATTTCCATCTCCCATTCTTTTATATCTGGGCTTACATTATTTTTCCATTTTCTAGCTATTATAGTGCGTGCTGCAGTGAGACAACATTTAAGAATACTTTTCCTGACCTTTTTTACAGATCCCATATTCATAGACAGTAATGACATTAAGATTTCTGGTTGGATTTCTATTCCTGTCATTGCTGTATATGTTTTGTATACATGTTCCCAGAGACTATATACTCCGGGACAATAGTACCAAATATGTGACATTGTTCCAATATCTTTTTGGCATCTCCAACATGTTTCTGCATTTTCTGAACTTATTTTATGCATGTCTATTGGGCATCTGTACCATCTAACCAGAAGCTTATAGTTTCTTTCCTGATGTCTGCTAGATTTTGAAAGTTTATGTATTATTCTAAATGCTTCCTTCCATTTATGTTGGGGAATGTTTATTCCTAGTTCTTCTTCCCATTTTTTTGTATATATTATCTCTTGCGTGTTATTGTTCTTGATTAAATATTTATAAATATTCGACAGGTTATGTGTTGGTTTTTCTTTCTCTATCAGGATTTCTTCAAAGCTTGTCAGGGGTCTATTCAGTATGTGTTCTTTTGCTATGAAAGATATGTATTTATGTAATTGCCAATATTGTATCCAGTTATTTTTGTATTCTGTACCTATAGCTTCTAAGGGTATTAATCTATTGTGTTCAGTTATCTCCCAAACTCTAGTATCTTGTTTTTTGTTCCATTTCAAAAAGGTTCCTGTTTTCATTGCTGGTGGAAATCCCGGATTGTCAAATATAGGGGTCATTGGGCCTATATACGAGAATCCCTGTCCTTTCCTTACCAGTCCATCCCACACCTTCATAGTCCGAGCTACGAAGAATGGGATTTCGCTATCCAGGGGGCGATCTTCTTTCTTAACCCATGGTAATGATTTCAATCTAATGGCCGTGATATCTTCCTCCAAGCTGACCCATTGTTTAGAGTCCTTATTTTGGAACCAGTCTACAATTCTTGTCATTAGAGCCGCTTTTAGATATATCATAAAATCTGGTAATGCTAGTCCCCCCTCTTCTTTAATACGGGTTAGTGTTGACCTACTTATTCTTGCGGGTTTGCCTGCCCATATAAAACTTCCAATCACTTTCCTTAACTGATTTACCATATTCTTTGCCGGGAAAAGTGGGATTGCTTGAAATATGTATAATATTTTAGGTAATATGTCGATTTTTTATTTTTTTACCAAAATATGTAGAATACGTATCGGCCTAAACTGAGGAAAAAAAAAAATGTTTTTTTTATATATTTTTGGGGGATATTTATTATAGTAAAAAAGTAAAAAATAATGTGTTTTTTTTTTTTTCAAAATTGTCGCTCTTTATTTCTTTATAAAGCGCAAAAAATAAAAACCGCAGAGGCGATCAAATACCACCAAAAGAAAGCTCTATTTGTGGGAAAAAAAGGACGTAAATTTTGTTTGGGAGCCACGTCGCAACGACCGCGCAATTGTCAGTTAAAGCGATGCATTGCCGAATCAAAAAAAAAAACGCTCTGGTCAGGAATGGGGTAAATCCCTCCGGGGCTGAAGTGGTTAAACTTCCCTCCTAAAATGTAAGGGCCTATAACACGCACAGATGTATAACAGGCAGATAAATACAGTAAATATTTCCCATATCCTTGTATAATGTGCTCGATAAGATGCACGTCCAAGAGTCTTTTGAAACTATCAATACTTCCTGTTGACACCACTGATTGTGGAAGAGAGTTCCACACCCTTAACGCCCTGACAGTGAAAAACCCTCTGCACAGCTTAAGGTTAAACTGCTTCTCTTCCAATCTTATTGTGTGGCCCTGTGTCCTCTTACATTCCCTTTGACTGAATAGTTTCCTACCTACACAGGGATTACCATGGAGATATTTGTATATCGCTATCATATCTCCTCTCAAGCAGACCCAACCCCCCATCCATGGCCGCCCCCCTAATCAATGCGTCCGGCCCCTTTCAGGACACCGGGCGCATGGATTCCAATGCGGGGTGGGTGTTTTTTTAAGCACCTGATTAGAGGCAGAGGCTCGAATAGGCTTCAAAATAGGGTGGGCTTGGGGCGCATAGAATGTGAATGGAGCACACCCAGGTGTGTTACAAAAGCGAATGACTATTCGCGGTTGTACCACTGATTCTCCTCCTGGCCAATCAGGAAGCAGGTTTTGAGACCTGTCACCCAATTTGGCTGAAAGGATAGGCGATCCTATTGGACGCCTAGGAGGAGGGGAGGAGAAGCACGGCCACCGAGATGGAGGAGATGCCCGATCCCGCTGCTGATACCCACTGGCCGATACCTGCCACCTAGATGGTTGAGGTGCCGCCGACCACTGAGGGGGGGTGTCTGTTTGCCTACCCCCCCCAAAAAAAACACCAGCCGCCACTGCTCTCACGTGTCTCTTCTCCAGGGAGAATAAATTTAGCGCATGTAGTCATTCCTCATATTTGAGGTCCTCCAGCCCCCTTATTTTTTTGACCTTCTCTGAACTCTCTCCAGTTCCAGAACATCCTTTCTGAGGATTGGTGACCAGAACTGGACGGAATACTCCAGATGTGGCCAAACCAGAGAGTTTTATAAAGTGGTAGAATTTTTTGATTTTTTTTTTCTTTTTTCTTTGGAGTAAATCCCTTTTTTAATGCATGCCAATATTCTGCTAATGGATTTATCCTTGGGTTTGTTTGTATAGGAGATATTTATTGGACCTACAGGTAAGCCTAATGCCGCGTACACACGAAGGTTTGTATCTGGCTTTCAGTGCGTGTGGATCAGTTCCTACCTGTTCTCAGGCCGTTCTGGTCCGCTCGTTCCTGTTTTTCAGGTCGTTCTTCATAGGCCTTGCTGTTCTTCAGTGCGTTCTGTTAAGTTGTTTGTTTGATCAGCCGACCGTTTTGAAGCCATGGAGTGTGGACGTACTCGGGAACGAGTTCGTGCTGTGCAGGGGCTCGGTGTTGCGGTTAACACCTTGGCACGAGCCCAGTCCATGAACAGGGTGAGGAGTTCATGGACCAAGAATTGGTTGCGCCAGCGTGACCAATTCTCGCATATGCCTTTGCTCCATGAGATCCGTGAGAATAATCCTGATGATTTCAGGAATTATCTCCGGATGACGGACCCCATTTTTCACCGTCTGTTGGCTTCGCTGTCCCCTTATATTACCAGGCAGAATACCTGCATGCGGCAAGCCATCAGTGCGGAGCAGAGGCTAGTCGCCACGTTGCGTTACTTGGCGACGGGGAGAAGCTTGCAGGACCTCAAGTTCACGACAGGCATCGCCCCCCAGGCTCTGGGGCTCATTATTCCAGAGACCTGTTCTGCCATTATCCACGTCCTGCAGGAGGAATACATTAAGGTAAGTCTTGTCTTTTAAAATTACCTATGTCTTGTATGTTTGCTAATGTAGTGCATCAATGTCATCATTAGCTAATTACCATGATAGGTCTATTCTATGAATGTCCCCTATTCCTTTTATTTTTTTTTTATTTGTTTTTTGTCTAGTATTTTATGGTTGACTTATCAAAATAGCTTTAAGAATGTATTATTTAGTGGGTCACATGCATATTTCCTTGCACCAACCTCCCCAGTAGGGATGGGCCCGGTGCTCGATGCGAACCCACGTTCGCATCGAGCACCGGGCGTTCGCTCGCTCGGCGAGCCCAGAACTATTTTGGCCGCTCGCATCACGTTCGTGTGATGCGAGCGGCCCCGCAATGCATTGCGGCCGGCGCGGCCGACGCAGTGCATTGCTGGCTGATGATTGGCCAAGCATGCACTGTGACCCCGCATGCTTGGCCAATCACAGCCCCGGAAACTCGAAGAGCCATAATTGGCTACAGGCAGGACGCCTGTAGCCAATTACAGCTCAGGGGCTGTAGTACACGCCCCCCCCCCCCCCCCCCCTATAAAACGCCGCCACGCCGTCTGCGCCGGTCACATGCTGTTCCGGCGCAGATTGAGCAGGCTGATTCTGTGACACTCTGCTGCATTTAGATAGTTAGAGAGATTCACTTACAGAGATTGAGTTAGATAGATTCAGTTACAAAGATTGATTGAGAAAGAGGGGCTTGTAGTGTGCTCGTGGCAGGCAGGCAGAGCTACTATATTTTGTTACCAGAAGCACCTATAGGACTTGTAGTGTGTTCGTGGCAGGCAGGCAGAGCTCCTATATTTTGTTACCAGAAGCACCTATAGGACTTGTAGTGTGTTCGTGGCAGGCAGGCAGAGCTCCTATATTTTGTTACCAGAAGCACCTATAGGACTTGTAGTGTGTTCGTGGCAGGCAGGCAGAGCTCCTATATTTTGTTACCAGAAGCACCTATAGGACTTGTAGTGTGTTCGTGGCAGGCAGGCAGAGCTCCTATATTTTGTTCCCAGAGGCACCTATAGGACTTGAAGTGTGTTAGTCCCATTACACACACAGAGCTATATTTTCTTCCCAGAAGCACCTATAGGACTTGAAGTGTGTTAGTCCCATCACACACACAGAGCTATATTTTCTTCCCAGAAGCACCTATAGGACTTGAAGTGTGTTAGTCCCATCACACACACAGAGCTATATTTTGTTCCCAGAGGCACCTATAGGACTTGAAGTGTGTTAGTCCCATTACACACACAGAGCTATATTTTCTTCCCAGAAGCACCTATAGGACTTGAAGTGTGTTAGTCCATTACACACACAGAGCTATATTTTCTTCCCAGAAGCACCTTTAGGACTTGAAGTGTGTTAGTCCCATTACACACACAGAGCTATATTTTCTTCCCAGAAGCACCTATAGGACTTGAAGTGTGTTAGTCCCATCACACACACAGAGCTATATTTTGTTCCCAGAAGAACCTATAGGACTTGAAGTGTGTTAGTCCCATCACACACACAGAGCTATATTTTGTTCCAGAAGCACCTATAGGACTTGAAGTGTGTTAGTCCCATCACACACACAGAGCTATATTTTGTTCCCAGAGGCACCTATAGGACTTGAAGTGTGTTAGTCCCATTACACACACAGAGCTATATTTTCTTCCAGAAGCACCTATAGGACTTGAAAGTGTGTTAGTCCCATCACACACACAGAGCTATATTTTCTTCCAGAAGCACCTATAGGACTTGAAGTGTGTTAGTCCCATTACACACACAGAGCTATATTTTCTTCCCAGAAGCACCTATAGGACTTGAAGAGTGTTAGTCCCATCACACACACAGAGCTATATTTTGTTCCCAGAAGAACCTATAGGACTTGAAGTGTGTTAGTCCCATCACACACACAGAGCTATATTTTGTTCCCAGAAGCACCTATAGGACTTGAAGTGTGTTAGTCCCATTACACACACAGAGCTATATTTTGTTCCCAGAAGCACCTATAGGACTTGAAGTGTGTTAGTCCCATTACACACACAGAGCTATATTTTCTTCCCAGAAGCACCTATAGGACTTGAAGTGTGTTAGTCCCATTACACACACAGAGCTATATTTTGTTCCCAGAAGCACCTATAGGACTTGAAGTGTGTTAGTCCCATCACACACACAGAGCTATATTTTGTTCCCAGAAGCACCTATAGGACTTGAAGTGTGTTAGTCCCATCACACACACAGAGCTATATTTTGTTCCCAGAAGCACCTATAGGACTTGAAGTGTGTTAGTCCCATTACACACACAGAGCTATATTTTCTTCCCAGAAGCACCTATAGGACTTGAAGTGTGTTAGTCCCATTACACACACAGAGCTATATTTTGTTCCCAGAAGCACCTATAGGACTTGAAGTGTGTTAGTCCCATCACACACACAGAGCTATATTTTGTTCCCAGAAGCACCTATAGGACTTGAAGTGTGTTAGTCCATCACACACACAGAGCTATATTTTGTTCCCAGAAGCACCTATAGGACTTGAAGTGTGTTAGTCCCATTACACACACAGAGCTATATTTTCTTCCCAGAAGCACCTATAGGACTTGAAGTGTGTTAGTCCCATTACACTCACAGAGCTATATTTTGTTCCAGAAGCACCTATAGGACTTGAAGTGTGTTAGTCCCATCACACACACAGAGCTATATTTTGTTCCCAGAAGCACCTATAGGACTTGAAGTGTGTTAGTCCCACACACACACACAGAGCTATATTTTGTTCCCAGAAGCACCTATAGGACTTGAAGTGTGTTAGTCCCATTACACACACAGAGCTATATTTTGTTCCAGAAGCACCTATAGGACTTGAAGTGTTAGTCCCATTACACACACAGAGCTATATTTTCTTCCCAGAAGCACCTATAGGACTTGAAGTGTGTTAGTCCCATTACACACACAGAGCTATATTTTGTTCCAGAAGCACCTATAGGACTTGAAGTGTGTTAGTCCCATCACACACACAGAGCTATATTTTGTTCCCAGAAGCACCTATAGGACTTGAAGTGTGTTAGTACCATCACACACACAGAGCTATATTTTGTTCCCAGAAGCACCTATAGGACTTGAAGTGTGTTAGTCCCATCACACACACAGAGCTATATTTTCTTCCCAGAAGCACCTATAGGACTTGAAGTGTGTTAGTCCCATCACACACACAGAGCTATATTTTGTTCCCAGAAGCACCTATAGGACTTGAAGTGTGTTAGTCCCATTACACACACAGAGCTATATTTTCTTCCCAGAAGCACCTATAGGACTTGAAGTGTGTTAGTCCCATTACACACACAGAGCTATATTTTGTTCCCAGAAGCACCTATAGGACTTGAAGTGTGTTAGTCCATCACACACACAGAGCTATATTTTGTTCCCAGAAGCACCTATAGGACTTTAAGTGTGTTAGTCCCATTACACACACAGAGCTATATTTTCTTCCCAGAAGCACCTATAGGACTTGAAGTGTGTTAGTCCCATCACACACACAGAGCTATATTTTGTTCCCAGAAGCACCTATAGGACTTGAAGTGTGTTAGTCCCATCACACACACAGAGCTATATTTTGTTCCCAGAAGCACCTATAGGACTTGAAGTGTGTTAGTCCATCACACACACAGAGCTATATTTTCTTCCCAGAAGCACCTATAGGACTTGAAGTGTGTTTAGTCCCATCACACACACAGAGCTATATTTTGTTCCCAGAGGCACCTATAGGACTTGAAGTGTGTTAGTCCCATTACACACACAGAGCTATATTTTGTTCCCAGAAGCACCTATAGGACTTGAAGTGTGTTAGTCCCATCACATCACACAGAGCTATATTTTCTTCCCAGAAGCACCTATAGGACTTGAAGTGTGTTAGTCCCATCACACAGAGCTCCTCTATTTTCTTTGCAGAAGCACCCACAGGACTTCTAGTGTGTTAGTGGCATCACACAGAGCTCCTCTATTTTCTTTGCAGAAGCACCCATAGGACTTCTAGTGTGTTAGTGGCATCACACAGAGCTCCTATATATTCTTCTCAGCAGCACCCACAGGACTTCTAGTGTGTTAGTGGCATCACACAGAGCTCCTCTATTTTCTTTGCAGAAGCACCCACAGGACTTCTAGTGTGTTAGTGGCATCACACAGAGCTCCTCTATTTTCTTTGCATAAGCACCCACAGGACTTCTAGTGTGTTAGTGGCATCACACAGAGCTCCTCTATTTTCTTTGCAGAAGCACCCATAGGACTTCTAGTGTGTTAGTGGCATCACACAGAGCTCCTATATATTTTCTCAGCAGCACCCACAGGACTTCTAGTGTGTTAGTGGCATCACACAGAGCTCCTCTATTTTCTTTGCAGAAGCACCCACAGGACTTCTAGTGTGTTAGTGGCATCACACAGAGCTCCTCTATTTCTTTGCATAAGCACCCACAGGACTTCTAGTGTGTTAGTGGCATCACACAGAGCTCCTCTATTTTCTTTGCAGAAGCACCCATAGGACTTCTAGTGTGTTAGTGGCATCACACAGAGCTCCTATATATTCTTCTCAGCAGCACCCACAGGACTTCTAGTGTGTTAGTGGCATCACACAGAGCTCCTCTATTTTCTTTGCATAAGCACCCACAGGACTTCTAGTGTGTTAGTGGCATCACACAGAGCTCCTCTATTTTCTTTGCATAAGCACCCACAGGACTTCTAGTGTGTTAGTGGCATCACACAGAGCTCCTCTATTTTCTTTGCAGAAGCACCCATAGGACTTCTAGTGTGTTAGTGGCATCACACAGAGCTCCTATATATTCTTCTCAGCAGCACCCACAGGACTTCTAGTGTGTTAGTGGCATCACACAGAGCTCCTCTATTTTCTTTGCATAAGCACCCACAGGACTTCTAGTGTGTTAGTGGCATCACACAGAGCTCCTCTATTTTCTTTGCATAAGCACCCACAGGACTTCTAGTGTGTTAGTGGCATCACACAGAGCTCCTCTATTTTCTTTGCAGAAGCACCCATAGGACTTCTAGTGTGTTAGTGGCATCACACAGAGCTCCTATATTTTCTTCTCAGCAGCACCCACAGGACTACCGACTACAATGGCTGGAAGACCGCCAAGGGGAGGCAGAGCGTGCAGAGCCAAGAACACAGGGCAGGCAGGCTCTGTTTCTAGTGGACGTGGCCGTGGACGTGGACGTGGTCGTGCATCGTCATCAGCACGTGGCCATGGGACACGCGCGTCTTTGTTTTCGGCAGCTGGACATGTGGAGCCGCATCATGCTGAAGGCTTGGTAGAATGGATGACCAAGCCCTCCTCATCCTCCTCATCCTCTCTCACCCAGGCTCAGGGTACTGACAGAGCATCATCAGCCACCCCTTCCCTAGACCCACCATGTCCTCCTGAGGAGTCCCCCGAACTCTTTGAGCACAGTGTTGGGTACATGCTCCAGGAGGATGCCCAACGATTCGAAGGCTCGGATGACGATACCCAGCTTGAGGAATCTGGCAGTACAGTTCCACCAGCTGCAGCTTACTGCCAGGTTTGCTCTAGTGGTGAAGAGGGAGGGGATGATGAGGTCACTGACTCCACGTGGGTGCCTCAAGGGAGAGAGGATGAGGAGGAGGACGAGGAGGAGGAGGATGCGGCGTCACATGTCCAACGAGGCAGGATGCCCCCTGGAGGCCAGGTAGAGGCCAGCACAGCAACTGTACAACACCGCAGAGCTCCGCCTGTGCAGGGCGCTGCCTCTGCACGTTATCAGAAAAGTTCTTTGGTGTGGGCCTTTTTTGAGACGAGTGCAGCAGATCGCACCACTGCTATTTGCAATATTTGTCTCAAGCGTATCTCGCGTGGCCAAAACATCAGCCGCTTGGGCACGACAAGCATGACCAGACATATGGCGACCTGCCATGCAGCTCGTTGGCAGGCACACATAAAAGACCCCACACCAAAGAACTAAGCGGACCTCTCCTTGCTCCTCCTCAGCTGGGATCTCCATCCCACTACACCTTCAGTCCTCTCTGAAAGCTGCTCTGAGAGGACTGAAGGTGTAGAATTCGGTGTGTCACAACCAAGTACTTGCAGTACACCGACGTCCGAATGCAGCAGGCAAATTTCCCTGCCCCAGCTGCTGGACCGTAGAAAGAAGTACACTCCCAGCCATCCACATGCCCAGCGGTTGAATGCTAGCCTTGCTAAATTGCTAGCACTTCAACTGCTGCCTTTTCAGTTGGTAGACTCGGCCCCCTTCCGTGAGTTTGTTCAATGTGCGGTTCCTCAGTGGCAGGTTCCCAAACGCCACTTTTTCTCCCGGAAGGCGATTCCGTCTCTCAACCGGCATGTGGTGGGCAATGTCCATGCCTCGCTGGACAGGGGCGTCAGCGGTAAGGTGCATATTACCGCTGACTCATGGTCCAGCAGGCATGGACAGGGACGGTACCTTTCTTTCACGGCCCATTGGGTCACTATATTGGCAGCTGGGAGGGATGCAGGACAAGGTGCAGTAGTTTGGAGGTTGTTCCGCCACCACGCCTCCAAAACGCGACTACTGCTACTGGTTGTGACACACCTCTCTCCTCCACCCCCTCCTCTTCTTCTTCCTCCAGTGCTCTGTCCTTGGAACCAGCGGTGCTCCGTAGGCGTACAAGGGGCTACGCAAGTACGCAGGCAAAAAGATGCCATGCCGTGCTTGCGCTGGTGTGTTTGGGGGGACAGGAGCCACACTGGGCCAGAGGTTCTGGCAGCTCTGCAGGGGCAGGCCGAGAGGTGGTTGACGCCACGTCAGCTTAAGCCAGGAATGGTCGTTTCTGACAATGGCACCAACCTCCTCTCCGCCTGCGACAGGGGCAGCTCACCCATGTGCCCTGCATGGCTCACGTCCTCAACCTGGTGGTGCAGCGGTTCTTGGGCAGGTTCCCAGGCTTACAGATGTCCTGAGGCAGGCCAGGAAAGTCTGTGTGCATTTCCCCGATCTTATAATGCCAGTGCTCGGCTGACTGAGCTGCAAAAGGAGCTGAACCTGCCCAAGAACCGCCTAATATCTGACATGCCCACCAGGTGGAACTCAACGTTGGCCATGCTGCAGCGACTGCACACGCAGCAGAGGGCCATCAATGAGTACCTTTGCGACTACGGCACCAGGACAGGGTCAGGGGAGCTTGGTTTTTTTTCCCCACGTCAGTGGAGCATGATCAGGGATGCATGCACTGTCCTCTCACCATTTGAGGAGGCCACGAGGATGGTGAGCAGTGACAGTGCATGCATCAGTGACACTGTCCCTCTTGTCCACCTGTTGGAGCATACGCTGCGTGGGATAATGGACAGGGCACTTGAGGCAGAACAGAGGCAGGAAGAGGAGGACTTCCTTGCCTCTCAAGGCCCCCTTTATCCGGACAGTGTTCCTTCTGTCCCACCCATCACACAGGAAGAGGATGAGGATGAGGAGGAGGAGGAGGAGGAGGAGGAGGAGGATTGTGTGAGCATGGAGGTGGAGCCTGGCACTCAGCATCAGCAGCAGCAGTCTTTTAGGGATGATGTACAGTCCCAACAAGCCAGTGGACTTGTACGTGGCTGGGAGGAGGTGGCTGGCGATCATGTCATCCTCAGTGACCCAGAAGACTCCGGACCGAATGCCTCAGCTAACCTACGCTGCATGGCCTCCCTGATCCTGCAAAGCCTGCGGAAGGATCCTCGTGTTCTTCGGATCAAGGAGAGGGACCATTACTGGCTGGCCACTCTCCTTGATCCGCGGTACAAGGGTAAGGTTGCGGACCTTATCTTGCCGTCGCAGAGGGAGCAGAGGATGAGACATCTCAGGGAGGCCTTGCAGAAAGGTCTGTGCAACGCGTTCCCAGAAACTGGGAGGCTACAAACTCCTGGTCCTGGGCGACGAGTTGCTGAGGCTTCGGTCAGTGGCAGAAGGAGCGGTGGGGAAGGTGGACGTCTGACCGATGCGTTCAGACAATTTTTTAGTCCGCAGCCCCAAGGTATGATCGGTTTCCAGCAACCATCGCCAGCGTCTGATATACATGGTGCAGGAATACCTTGGGGCAAGGTCAGACTTGGACACCTTTCCCACCGAAAATCCTCTGGCTTACTGGGTCCTGAGGATGGATCACTGGCCAGAGCTTGCACAGTATGCAATTGAGCTACGGGCCTGTCCTGCCTCCAGCGTTCTTTCCGAACGCACATTCAGTGCTGCTGGAGGATTTTGTGACTGATCATAGGGTGCGCCTGTCCACCGCCTCGGTTGATCGACTGACATTCATCAAAATGAATCAGTCTTGGATCACCACCAGCTACCAGGCACCTGAGGCGGATATAACCGAATAAATTTTTAATGTCACATCCCTTCAAGACTGCCTATGCTGATGCTGAGTGACTGTCCTCTTATGTTCACTGACTATCCTCTTCCTCCTCTCAATGATCCATGCCACCACACCAGTGCCTAAGGCACAATTTTTCAGCCCCTGTTTAACAGGGGCGTGTACTTACAATTTTTAAAAAAATGCTTCGCAACACGTGTGACTGCTGTGCTCCAAGTACAGTCTCTGTGTGGGCCGTGTTGCAGTGTTGTGGCACCAGCACCAGTGCCTAAGGCACAATTTTTCAGCCCCGTGTTTAACAGGGGCGTGTACTTACAATTTTTTAAAAAAAATGCTTCGCAACACGTGTGACTGCTGTCTCCAAGTACAGTCTCTGTGAGGGCCGTGTTGCAGTGTTGTGGCACCAGCACCAGTGCCTAAGGCACAATTTTTCACCCCTGTTTAACAGGGGCGTGTACTTACAATTTTTTTAAAAAAAATGCTTCGCAACACGTGTGACTGCTGTGCTCCAAGTACAGTCTCTGTGAGGGCCGGGTTGCAGTGTTGTGGCACCAGCACCAGTGCCTAAGGCACAATTTTTCAGCCCCTGTTTAACAGGGGGGTGTACTTACAATTTTTTAGAAAAAATGCTTCGCAACACGTGTGACTGCTGTGCTCCAAGTACAGTATCTGTGAGGGCCGGGTTGCAGTGTTGTGGCACCAGCACCAGTGCCTAAGGCACAATTTTTCAGCCCCTGTTTAACAGGGGCGTGTACTTACAATTTTTTAAAAAAAATGCTTCGCAACACGTGTGACTGCTGTGCTCCAAGTACAGTATCTGTGAGGGCCGGGTTGCAGTGTTGTGGCACCAGCACCAGTGCCTAAGGCACAATTTTTCAGCCCCTGTTTAACAGGGGCGTGTACTTACAATTTTTTACCAAAAAATGCTTCGCAACACGTGTGACTGCTGTGCTCCAAGTACAGTCTCTGTGAGGGTTGCAGTGTTGTGGCACCAGCACCAGTGCCTAAGGCACAATTTTTCAGCCCCTGTTAAACAGGGGCGTGTACTTACAAATTTTTAAATCAATGCTTCGCAACACGTGTGACTGCTGTGCTCCAAGTACTTACAATTTTTTAAAAAAAATGGCTGTGAGGGCCGGGTTGCAGTGTTGTGGCACCAGCACCAGTGCCTAAGGCACAATTTTTCAGCCCTGTTTAACAGGGGCGTGTACTTACTAATTTTTATAAAAATGCTTCGCAACAGGTGTGATTGCTGTGCTCCAAGTACAGTCTCTGTGAGGGCCTGCAGTCTTGTGGCAACACCGTCCAGCACCACCGCCTAAGGCACAATTTTTCTGCCCTGTTCATCAGGTGCTTGTAATTACAAATCTTGATCTAATAACTCACAGCAGGCCCATTCCTGCGCCCACCAAGAGTAACTATGAGGGCCTACAGTCTTGTGGCAACACCGTCCACCACCACCGCCAAAGGCCCAATTTTTCTGCCCTGTTCAACAGGTGCTTGCAATTACAAATCTTGATCTAATAACTCACAGCAGGGCCCATTCCTGCCCCACCAAGAGTAACTATGAGGGCCTACAGTCTTGTGGCAACACCGTCCACCACAAGCACCGCCAAAGGCCCAATTTTCTGCCCTGTTCATCAGGTGCTTGCAATTACAAATCTTGATCTAATAACTCACAGCAGGGCCCATTCCTGCGCCCACCAAGAGTAACTGTGAGAGCTTACAATCTTGTGGCAAAACCGTCCACCACCACCACCACCACCCCCAATTTTTCTGCCCTGTTCAACAGGTGCATGCCATTACAAATCTTGATCTATTAACTCACAGCAGGGCCCATTCCTGTGCCCACCAGTCTTGTGGCTACACCAACATCTAATAGGGCAAATTTCTGCAGAGTATATACGCCAGGCCCCTACTTTCAAACATCCAACTTACAAACGACTCCTACTTGCAAATGGAAAGAGAAAACAGAAGTGAGAGGAAATCTACCCCTAGGAAGGGAAATTCTATCCTGTTAGATTTAATTTGGGAAAAAGGGTATCTCCTCTCTACTGATACTTTATCACCAATCCTTGTTTCAATTAAAACCCCACTTTTCCAAAAACATTTGTCATTGGGACGGAAAGTGAGGTGAAATGTTCTGAACAGATGTGCAAAGACAGCAAATGTTACAGGGGTGATAACCCCCTCCCTATGTTCTCCAAAAGCTTAAAAATAGATTTTTTTGGGATGGAGCTACACTTCATAATGTACCTGTTCAGATTCTACTTAAGATCAAACCTAAAGCCGCAAGTGGTTTTAATGGCTTCTTTTTTTCCTTTACAAATGTCATTTTGTGCAAGGACAGTTCTAAACACGGGAAACACATGCCACTTCACAGGCATACTTTAGACACCCCCCAGGTACCATATTTAAAGGAAAATTTCACTTTTTTTTTTTCACTTTATGCATCATTAAAATGACTGCTCCCTAAAAAACGTTAGTTTTTAAAAGTTCTTTTTGCATTGATATATGTCCCCTGGGGCAGGACCCGGGTCCCCAAACCTGTTTTATGACATTAACATGCATATTGGCCGTTGTAATTAGCACTTTTGATTTCGAACGTTCGCGTCCATTTATAACGTATAGGGTTCGAAAATTCGCGCGAACTTTCGGTCCGTTTCGAAGGTTCTGGTTCGAACCGAACCCGGGGGTGTTCGGCTCATCACTCCTGTCCAGCATGGAATCCGTGGCCCCCTAAACACCCCTACCTATCCGTAATTTGTAGTTTAAAAATGTAAATTACCACGTCCATTGTACTGCTTTACTCACCCCCCCCCTCCCTTTCACACCCTCCTTGACCCTCACCCCTTTCCACCCCCCTTGAGACCCCATTTTTAATTTATTGCATGTGGTTTTGTTATTTGGTCAGCATGTAATTAACCCCACGCCACCACGCACACCCCGTTATTTAATTGCATGTTGTTTTGGTCAGCTTGTAATTAACCACACCCCCCCCCAACACACACCCCGTTAATTAATTGCATGTGGTTTTGGTCAGCTTGTAATTAACCACACACCCACCACACACCCCGTTAATTAATTGCATGTGGTTTTGGGTCAGCTTGTAATTAACCCACCCCCCCACACACACCCCGTTAATTAAATTTCATGTGGTTTTGGTCCCGCTTGTAATTAACCCACCCCCCCCCACCCCCCCTTATCTCCCCACCCACATCCCCATTTTTCTTCTCTGGGCCATCATAGGGGTCATCAATCAGAGATTTGTCCCTTACCTTAATCTTTTGGCTTTATTTCAAGGACTTACAAAATAATACATATTTCTTCCAAATTGTTTGTTATTTTGTTGCATTTTGTTAGGTGTTTTGCCTGGTTTTTAATTTGATTTGTATATTTTTTGTTTGACTTTACAGTGTCCTTCCACGCCACAGGAATGGCAAAACGTGGCTTCCCCGTTTGCTTCCCGTTGGGACTTTCCCCAACTGCGGAGGGGCGATTTGACGGGAAACATGTGCGAATTGTGCCCCCACCCATTCGGGTCTTACTATTGGAATTATAAGGGGGTTTCCCTAGTATAGTGTTTTATGGCGGTGGTGTCGGCACAATATGACTTTCTTTTTGTGGATGTGGGGAAAAACGGGCCGGATTCGGACGAGGAGTCTTCAAACCACAACGGAGTTCGGTCATCGTCTCCCAGACTGGTGGGCCCGGAGCTGCCACCAGATGAAGATAATGTGGAGGGACTCCCCTTCGTTTTCATTGCCGACGAGGCGTTTGGTCTGGGTGACCACCTGATGAGGCCATTTCCCCAACGATCCTCACCCCTGAAGGAGGATTTTTTAATTATCGGGTTTGGGCCCAAACAAGAAGGGTTGTGGAAAATGCCTTTGGTATTATGGCCAACCGTTTCAGATTGCTCCTTACATCCATACATCTGGCAGAGTACAAACTGAATCTATTATTCTTGCATCTGTGTCATGCACAATTTTTACGCAAACATTCGGGAACCTACTTTACCAATGGGCCGAGGTTAGTGGAA
>CM053033.1:98011283-98088264 GCA_028564925.1 Lithobates sylvaticus
CAGGACTTCTAGGGTGTTAGTGGCATCACACTGAGCTCCTCTATTTTCTTTGCAGAAGCACCCACAGGACTTCTAGTGTGTTAGTGGCATCACACAGAGCTCCTCTATTTTCTTTGCAGAAGCACCCACAGGACTTCTAGGGTGTTAGTGGCATCACACAGAGCGCCTCTATTTTCTTTGCAGAAGCACCCATAGGACTTCTAGTGTGTTAGTTGCATCACACAGAGCTCCTCTATTTTCTTCTCAGAAGCACCCACCGGACTTCTAGTGTGTTAGTGGCATCACACAGAGCTCCTCTATTTTCTTTGCAGAAGCACCCACAGGACTTCTAGTGTGTTAGTGGCATCACACAGAGCTCCTCTATTTTCTTTGCATAAGCACCCATAGGACTTGTAGTGTGTTAGTGGCATCACACAGAGCTCCTCTTATTTTCTTTGCAGAAGCACCATAGGACTTCTAGTGTGTTAGTGGCATCACACAGAGCTCCTCTATATTCTTTGCAGCAGCACCCACAGGACTTCTAGTGTGGTTAGTGGCATCACACAGAGCTCCTCTATTTTCTTTGCATAAGCACCCACAGGACTTCTAGTGTGTTAGGGCATCACACAGAGCTCCTCTATTTTTCTTTGCATAAGCACCCACAGGACTTCTAGTGTGTTAGTGGCATCACAGAGTGCTCCTCTATTGTCTTTGCAGAAGCACCCACAGGACTTCTAGTGTGTGGTAGTGGCATCACACAGAGCTCCTGTATTTTCTTTGCAGCAGCACCCACAGGACTTCTAGTGTGTTGTGGCATCACACAGAGCTCCTCTATTTTCTTTGCATAAGCACCCACAGGACTTCTAGTGTGTTAGTGGCATCACACAGAGCTCCTCTATTTTCTTTGCATAAGCACCCACAGGACTTCTAGTGTGTTAGTGGCATCACACAGAGCTCCTCTATTTTCTTTGCAGAAGCACCCATAGGACTTCTAGTGTGTAGTGGCATCACACAGAGCTCCTATATTTTCTTCTCAGCAGCACCCACAGGACTACCGACTACAATGGCTGGAAGACCGCCAAGGGGAGGCAGAGCGTGCAGAGCCAAGAACACAGGGCAGGCAGGCTCTGTTTTTCTAGTGGACGTGGCCGTGGACGTGGACGTGGTCGTGCATCGTCATCAGCACGTGGCCATGGGACACGCGCGTCTTTGTTTTCGGCAGCTGGACTTGTGGAGCCGCATCATGCTGAAGGCTTGGTAGAATGGATGACCAAGCCCTCCTCATCCTCCTCATCCTCTCTCACCCAGGCTCAGGGTACTGACAGAGCATCATCAGCCACCCCTTCCCTAGACCCACCATGTCCTCCTGAGGAGTCCCCCGAACTCTTTGAGCACAGTGTTGGGTACATGCTCCAGGAGGATGCCCAACGATTCGAAGGCTCGGATGACGATACCCAGCTTGAGGAATCTGGCAGTACAGTTCCACCAGCTGCAGCTTACTGCCAGGTTTGCTCTAGTGGTGAAGAGAGGGAGGGGATGATGAGGTCACTGACTCCACGTGGGTGCCTCAAGGGAGAGAGGATGAGGAGGAGGACGAGGAGGAGGAGGATGCGGCGTCACATGTCCAACGAGGCAGGATGCCCCCTTGAGGCCAGGTAGAGGCCAGCACAGCAACTGTACAACACCGCAGAGCTCCGCCTGTGCAGGGCGCTGCCTCTGCACGTTATCAGAAAAGTTCTTTGGTGTGGGCCTTTTTTGAGACGAGTGCAGCAGATCGCACCACTGCTATTTGCAATATTTGTCTCAAGCGTATCTCGCGTGGCCAAAACATCAGCCGCTTGGGCACGACAAGCATGACCAAACATATGGCGACCTGCCATGCAGCTCGTTGCAGGCACACATAAAAGACCCACACCAAAGAACTAAGCGGACCTCTCCTTGCTCCTCCTCAGCTGGGATCTCCATCCCCACTACACCTTCAGTCCTCTCTGAAAGCTGCTCTGAGAGGACTGAAGGTGTAGAATTCGGTGTGTCACAACCAAGTACTTGCAGTACACCGACGTCCGAATGCAGCAGGCAAATTTCCCTGCCCCAGCTGCTGGACCGTAGAAAGAAGTACACTCCCAGCCATCCACATGCCCAGCGGTTGAATGCTAGCCTTGCTAAATTGCTAGCACTTCAACTGCTGCCTTTTCAGTTGGTAGACTCGGCCCCCTTCCGTGAGTTTGTTCAATGTGCGGTTCCTCAGTGGCAGGTTCCCAAACGCCACTTTTTCTCGCGGAAGGCGATTCCGTCTCTCTACCGGCATGTGGAGGGCAATGTCCATGCCTCGCTGGACAGGGCGGTCAGCGGTAAGGTGCATATTACCGCTGACTCATGGTCCAGCAGGCATGGACAGGGACGGTACCTTTCTTTCACGGCCCATTGGGTCACTCTATTGGCAGCTGGGAGGGATGCAGGACAAGGTGCAGTAGTGTTGGAGGTTGTTCCGCCACCACGCCTCCAAAACGCGACTACTGCTACTGGTTGTGACACACCTCTCTCCTCCACCCCCTCTCTTCTTCTTCCTCCAGTGCTCTGTCCTTGGAACCAGCGGTGCTCCGTAGGCGTACAAGGGGCTACGCAAGTACGCAGGCAAAAAGATGCCATGCCGTGCTTGCGCTGGTGTGTTTGGGGGACAGGAGCCACACTGGGCCAGAGGTTCTGGCAGCTCTGCAGGGGCAGGCCGAGAGGTGGTTGACGCCACGTCAGCTTAAGCCAGGAATGGTCGTTTCTGACAATGGCACCAACCTCCTCTCCGCCCTGCGACAGGGGCAGCTCACCCATGTGCCCTGCATGGCTCACGTCCTCAACCTGGTGGTGCAGCGGTTCTTGGGCAGGTTCCCAGGCTTACAGGATGTCCTGAGGCAGGCCAGGAAAGTCTGTGTGCATTTCCGCCGATCTTATAATGCCAGTGCTCGGCTGACTGAGCTGCAAAAGGAGCTGAACCTGCCCAAGAACCGCCTAATATCTGACATGCCCACCAGGTGGAACTCAACGTTGGCCATGCTGCAGCGACTGCACACGCAGCAGAGGGCCATCAATGAGTACCTTTGCGACTACGGCACCAGGACAGGGTCAGGGGAGCTTGGTTTTTTTTCCCCACGTCAGTGGAGCATGATCAGGGATGCATGCACTGTCCTCTCACCATTTGAGGAGGCCACGAGGATGGTGAGCAGTGACAGTGCATGCATCAGTGACACTGTCCCTCTTGTCCACCTGTTGGAGCATACGCTGCGTGGGATAATGGACAGGGCACTTGAGGCAGAACAGAGGCGGAAGAGGAGGACTTCCTTGCCTCTCAAGGCCCCCTTTATCCGGACAGTGTTCCTTCTGTCCCACCCATCACACAGGAAGAGGATGAGGATGAGGAGGAGGAGGAGGAGGAGGAGGAGGAGGATTGTGTGAGCATGGAGGTGGAGCCTGGCACTCAGCATCAGCAGCAGCAGTCTTTTAGGGATGATGTACAGTCCCAACAAGCCAGTGGACTTGTACGTGGCTGGGAGGAGGTGGCTGGCGATCATGTCATCCTCAGTGACCCAGAAGACTCCGGACCGAATGCCTCAGCTAACCTACGCTGCATGGCCTCCCTGATCCTGCAAAGCCTGCGGAAGGATCCTCGTGTTCTTCGGATCAAGGAGAGGGACCATTACTGGCTGGCCACTCTCCTTGATCCGCGGTACAAGGGTAAGGTTGCGGACCTTATCTTGCCGTCGCAGAGGGAGCAGAGGATGAGACATCTCAGGGAGGCCTTGCAGAAAGGTCTGTGCAACGCGTTCCCAGAAACTGGGAGGCTACAAACTCCTGGTCCTGGGCGACGAGTTGCTGAGGCTTCGGTCAGTGGCAGAAGGAGCGGTGGGGAAGGTGGACGTCTGACCGATGCGTTCAGACAATTTTTTAGTCCGCAGCCCCAAGGTATGATCGGTTCCAGCAACCATCGCCAGCGTCTGATATACATGGTGCAGGAATACCTTGGGGCAAGGTCAGACTTGGACACCTTTCCCACCGAAAATCCTCTGGCTTACTGGGTCCTGAGGATGGATCACTGGCCAGAGCTTGCACAGTATGCAATTGAGCTACTGGCCTGTCCTGCCTCCAGCGTTCTTTCCGAACGCACATTCAGTGCTGCTGGAGGATTTGTGACTGATCATAGGGTGCGCCTGTCCACCGCCTCGGTTGATCGACTGACATTCATCAAAATGAATCAGTCTTGGATCACCACCAGCTACCAGGCACCTGAGGCGGATATAACCGAATAATTTTTAATGTCACATCCCTTCAAGACTGCCTATGCTGATGCTGAGTGACTGTCCTCTTATGTTCACTGACTATCCTCTTCCTCCTCCTCAATGATCCATGCCACCACACCAGTGCCTAAGGCACAATTTTTCAGCCCCTGTTTAACAGGGGCGTGTACTTACAATTTTTTAAAAAAATGCTTCGCAACACGTGTGACTGCTGTGCTCCAAGTACAGTCTCTGTGAGGGCCGTGTTGCAGTGTTGTGGCACCAGCACCAGTGCCTAAGGCACAATTTTTCAGCCCCTGTTTAACAGGGGCGTGTACTTACAATTTTTAAAAAAAATGCTTCGCAACACGTGTGACTGCTGTGCTCCAAGTACAGTCTCTGTGAGGCCGTGTTGCAGTGTTGTGGCACCAGCACCAGTGCCTAAGGCACAATTTTTCAGCCCCTGTTTAACAGGGGCGGGTACTTACAATTTTTTAAAAAAATGCTTCGCAACACGTGTGACTGCTGTGCTCCAAGTACAGTATCTGTGAGGGCCGGGTTGCAGTGTTGTGGCACCAGCACCAGTGCCTAAGGCACAATTTTTCAGCCCTGTTTAACAGGGGCGTGTACTTACAATTTTTTAAAAAATGCTTCGCAACACGTGTGACTGCTGTGCTCCAAGTACAGTATCTGTGAGGGCCGGGTTGCAGTGTTGTGGCACCAGCACCAGTGCCTAAGGCACAATTTTTCAGCCCCTGTTTAAACAGGGGCGTGTACTTACAATTTTTTAAAAAAATGCTTCGCAACACGTGTGACTGCTGTGCTCCAAGTACAGTATCTGTGAGGGCCGGGTTGCAGTGTTGTGGCACCAGCACCAGTGCCTAAGGCACAATTTTTCAGCCCCTGTTTAACAGGGGCGTGTACTTACAATTTTTAAAAAAAAATGCTTCGCAACACGTGTGACTGCTGTGCTCCAAGTACAGTCTCTGTGAGGGGTTGCAGTGTTGTGGCACCAGCACCAGTGCCTAAGGCACAATTTTTCAGCCCCTGTTTAACAGGGGCGGGTAATTACAAATCTTGATCTAATAGTTCACAGCAGGGCCCATTCCTGCGCCCACCAAGAGTAACTATGAGGGCCTGCAGTCTTGTGGCAACACCGTCCACCACCACCGCCAAAGGCCCAATTTTTCTGCCCTGTTCATCAGGTGCTTGCAATTACAAAATCTTGATCTAATAACTCACAGCAGGGCCCATTCCTGCGCCCACCAAGAGTAACTATGAGGGCCTACAGTCTTGTGGCAACACGTCCACCACCACCGCCAAAGGCCCAATTTTTCTGCCCTGTTCATCAGGTGCTTGCAATTCCAAATCTTGATCTAATAACTCACAGCAGGGCCCATTCCTGCGCCCACCAAGAGTAACTATGAGGGCCTACAGTCTTGTGGCAACACCGTCCACCACCACCGCCAAAGGCCCAATTTTTCTGCCCTGTTCATCAGGTGCTTGCAATTACAATCTTGATCTAATAACTCACAGCAGGGCCCATTCCTGCGCCCACCAAGAGTAACTGTGAGAGCTTACAGTCTTGTGGCAAAAACCGTCCACCACCACCACCACCACCCCCAATTTTTCTGCCCTGTTCAACAGGTGCATGCAATTACAAATCTTGATCTATTAACTCACAGCAGGGCCCATTCCTGCGCCCACCAAGAGTAACTGTGAGAGCTTACAGTCTTGTGGCAAAACCGTCCACCACCACCACCACCACCCCCAATTTTTTCTGCCCTGTTCAACAGGTGCATGCAATTACAAATCTTGATCTATTAACTCACAGCAGGGCCATTCCTGTGCCCACCAGTCTTGTGGCTACACCAACATCTAATAGGGCAAATTTCTGCAGAGTATATACGCCAGGCCCCTACTTTCAAACATCCAACTTACAAACGACTCCTACTTGCAAATGGAAAGAGAAAACAGGAAGTGAGAGGAAATCTACCCCTAGGAAGGGAAATTCTATCCTGTTAGATTTAATTTGGGAAAAAGGTATCTCCTCTCTACTGATACTTTATCACCAATCCTTGTTTCAATTAAAACCCCACTTTTCCAAAAACATTTGTCATTGGGACGGAAAGTGAGGTGACATGTTCTGAACAGATGTGCAAAGACAGCAAATGTTACAGGGGTGATAACCCCTCCCTATGTTCTCCAAAAAGCTTAAAAATAGATTTTTTTGGGATGGAGCTACACTTCATAATGTACCTGTTCAGATTCTACTTAAGATCAAACCTAAAGCCGCAAGTGGTTTTAAATGGCTTCTTTTTTTCCTTTACAAATGTCATTTTGTGCAAGGACAGTTCTAAACACGGGAAACACATGCCACTTCACAGGCATACTTTAGACACCCCCAGGTACCATATTTAAAGGAAAATTTCACTTTTTTTTTTTTCACTTTATGCATCATTAAAATGACTGCTCCCGAAAAAACGTTAGTTTTTAAAAGTTCTTTTTGCATTGATATATGTCCCCTGGGGCAGGACCCGGGTCCCCAAACCTGTTTTATGACATTAACATGCATATTGGCCGTTGTAATTAGCACTTTTGATTTCGAACGTTCGCGTCCATTATAACGTTTAGGGTTCGAAAATTTGCGCGAACTTTCGGTCCGTTCGAAGGTTCTGGTTCGAACCGAACCCGGGGGTGTTCGGCTCATCCCTACTCCCCAGCATGGAATCTTGGCCCCTAAACACCCCTAGCCTAGTCACTTTGTTTGTTTAAAAATGTATATTACCAGCTCCATTGTACTGCTTTACTCACCCCCCCCCCTTTCACCCCCCTTGACCCTCACCCCTTTCACCCCCCTTGACCCTCATTTTTAAATTTATTGCATGTGGTTTTGGTCAGCTTGTAATTAACCACCCCCCACACACACCCCGTTAATTAATTGCATGTGGTTTTGGTCAGCTTGTAATTAACCCACCCCCCACACACACCCCGTTAATTAATTGCATGTGGTTTTGGTCAGCTTGTAATTAACCCACCCCCCCCCACACACCCCGTTAATTAATTGCATGTGGTTTTGGTCAGCTTGTAATTAACCCACCCCCACACACACCGTTAATTAATTGCATGTGGTTTTGGTCAGCTTGTAATTAAACCCACCCCCCCACACACACCCCGTTAATTAATTGCATGTGGTTTTGGTCAGCTTGTAATTAACCCACCCCCCACACACACCCCGTTAATTAATTGCATGTGGTTTTGGTCAGCTTGTAATTAACCCACCCCCCCCACACACCCCCGTTAATTAATTGCATGTGGTTTTGGTCAGCTTGTAATTAACCCCCCCCCCCACACACACCCCGTTAATTAATTGCATTTGGTTTTGGTCAGCTTGTATTTAACCCACCCCCCCCCACACACCCCGTTAATTAATTGCATGTGGTTTTGGTCAGCTTGTAATTAACCCACCCCCCACACACACCCCTTTAATTAATTGCATGTGTATATTGTGTGACCTTACAATTAATTACTCCACACCCACATCCCCATTATTATCTTCTCTGGGCCATCATAGGGGTCATCAATCAGAGATTTGTCCCTTATCCTTAATCTTTTGGCTTTATTTCAAGGACTTACAAAATAAATACATATGTTCTTCCAAATTGTTTGTTAATTTGTTGCATTTAGTTAGGTGTTTTGCCTGGTTTTTAATTTGATTTGTATATTTCTGTTTGACTTCACAGTGTCCTTCCACGCCACAGGAATGGCAGACTGTGGCTTCCCAGTTTGCTTCCCGTTGGGACTTTCCCAACTGCGGAGGGGCGATTGACGGGAAACATGTGCGAATTGTGCCCCCACCCCATTCGGGGTCTTACTATTGGAATTATAAGGGGTTCCATAGTATAGTGTTGATGGCGGTGGTGTCGGCACAATATGACTTTCTTTATGTGGATGTGGGGAAAAACGGCCGGATGTCGGACGGAGGAGTCTTCAACCACACGGAGTTCGGTCATCGTCTCCAGACTGGTGGCCTGGAGCTGCCACCAGATGAAGATAATGTGGAGGGACTCCCGTTCGTTTTCATTGCCGACGAGGCGTTTGGTCTGGGTGACCACCTGATGAGGCCATTTCCCCAACGATCCCTCACCCCTGAGAGGAGGATTTTTAATTATCGGTTGGCCAGAGCAAGAAGGGTTGTGGAAAATGCCTTTGGTATTATGGCCAACCGTTTCAGATTGCTCCTTACATCCATACATCTGGCAGAGTACAAACTGAATACTATTATTCTTGCATGCTGTGTCATGCACAATTATTTACGCAAACATTCGGGAACCTACTCATTACCAATCGGGCCTGAGGTTGGAGTGGAAGGCGACATGACAGGGCTGGATAATCGCCGTCTTGGTTTGGCCCCACAATCAGCCCAGCAAGTGCGGGACCGTTATTTACATTATTTTAATGGTAGGGGGGCCATTGCAATGGCAGCAGACCCTTAAACCATCTTTTTGTTTTACAAAGAATAAATACAGTTATTTATGTTTGAAATATTGGTATTTTCGTATTGTTTAGCTTTGAATTTTGCCTGTTTTATATGTTGTCCTAGTGCACATCTTAATAGTGGCAAACTTGTTTTGCGTTTAGTAAATAAGCCCCTTTGTCAATGAACCACAACATGTTTTGGTCAAACTGGTAGTATTTAAAAAGAAGAAGCCACACATTGTTTAATTTGTGCAAACATTTTTTTTTTTATTCTAGTGCACATCCAAACCTTTTTTATGTTTTTTTTTTTTTTTTTTTTTTTGTTATTTTTGGTTAATATTTTTTTTTTTTTAACAACATTTTTTTTTCTTTTTTTTATGTTATATATTTTAAATTTTTTTGGTCTTTTTCTCACAACATATTTTTTTTTTTTTTTTTTGTGATTGATTTTTTTAAACAAACATAAAAACATGTTTTAAAATAGTAAAAAATTTAGGGTTAGGATTTAAAAATATTTACACAATGTAAAAGTCCAGAACTTACAAAGTTCAACAGGTAACCCATGAACAGTAGAAGCCAAATTTAGAATATGCACACTAATTTAACAGGAAAATGGGTAATGTCAACATGTGCTATGTTCCATCATGGGGAATCAATGGACGTGTTTTGTGTGTGAAACCCCTTCCCTCTCACCTACTAGCATTAGGGGTTGCAAACACAAAATGCGTCCATTGAGATCCCTGATGGCACATAGCACATGTTGACACACCGTGTGCATATTAAAAATTTGGCCTCTAAAATTTGTAAAACATAGCGCATCAAAAGGGGAATGAAGGACATGATTGATGTTAAGAAATGGAAAAGGGGTCTTTAGATTCTCCCCAAAACATCAATCATGTCCTTCATTCCCTGCTGCATGGTGGCCATCTCCTTCTGCATATTTTCCAGCTGCAGATTCCAGGCCATGATCTGGCCAATAAGCCTGTGGGCACTGTCTGTTGAAAATGGCTCCGCAGCTTGTCCTTCCACAAACAGATCAGCATCACCTAAAAGTTGGGTAGATAAAACACAAGAAAAAAAGTGTCAAAAACATGCAGACCTTAATTTATTAGCTCAATCTGTGTTCTGAGACACTCACTTGGTGGGGTGCATATTTGATCCACTTCAACCACCTGTTCCGCCACATCCACGCGTGGGCTTGGGCTAACTGCCCAATTAGTCTGGTGAGGCCGGGAGGTCCTCGTAGGTTCGGACTGACGTCTGAGTCTTTTGCCCCCTATGGTAATGGAACACAAAAAGGTACACTTTTAATCACACTGATATTTGAGTGCCAAAATAGGATTATTAAACATTGTTTAAAAGTGTTGTCCAATTATTAGCAGTTTGTTAGAAGATCCTACTTGAAGACAGAATTGAAATGTCTATCTAATGAAACTCCAATACTTAAACCGCCCTTCAACCCTAAATTTGAACTTCCGCTCATTGGATCCCTGCACCCCTGTGGTGTCTTATTTGGAACCTTTTAGGGGGGAGGGGTTGCAGATACCTGTGTAAGGCAGGTATTTGCACACACATCCGGCCCTAGACTCCCACAGAAGTATACGCCACATCCCGTCCCACCGTGCTGTCTGCTGGGACACACAGGGGTCCCCGAGCTCGCGCGGACCAGTCCTATTGCATTGCGCAACTGGCGCATGCCCAATAGTGACCCGGGAAGTGAAGCCGCAAAGATTAATTTCATGATTGCAAGATCAGAGATTGTAGCTGCACCATCCAAGGGACAGGTGAGTGTACTTCTTCGAAAAGTCACCACCTACAGTATTTGTAGATGATGAGCATTTTTCTGGAATTGTGAGCTTGACACCCTGCTTAACATATTTATCCCCCCCCCCCCCCCAAAACAGCTTCTGGAGTCCCTGTGTAAGTTACCCCTAAAACCCTTACTACAGCAGTAATTGTATAGATAGTGAGAATAATAAACAACCTTACAACTCCAACAACCCAAAGCCAGGTAAACTCAAGAAACGTTATGAAGTCAAACTGAACTTTCATCAAATCTGCGCAAGTTTCACATACGAATGCTAATAACATCTGCGCAAGTTTCACGTCCGAATGCTAATAACATCTGCGCAAGTTTCACGTACGAATGCTAATAACATCTGCGGAAGTTTCACGTCCGAATGCTAATAACATCTGCGCAAGTTTCACGTACGAATGCTAATAACATCTGCGCAAGTTTCACGTACGAATGCTAATAACATCTGCGGAAGTTTCACGTCCGAATGCTAATAACATCTGCGCAAGTTTCACGTACGAATGCTAATAACATCTGCGCAAGTTTCACGTACGAATGCTAATAACATCTGCGCAAGTTTCACGTACGAATGCTAATAACATCTGCGCAAGATTAGACATATCAAGTATAACCATAGTAGCGCACGTGCTTGACTTACTTTTTTTGATGGCTTTTCGAATTCTCCTGTACTGATCGTGCTCCCTGGATTTGATGTCGGACCATCGCTTGCGCAGTTGATCCTTGCCCCTTCGTACGCCGAATTTCTGCTCCAGGGTGCTGACGATTGTAGTGAGAATCTTGTCCTTGCGCAAGTTGGGTCGAGGGTAGGGGCCATTTTCCCCATCGTAATCTTCCCTTTGGAGGATGTCCACCATCTCCACCATCTCTTCAAAGGCCATATTGGTGGCCTTATATCTGCTGCTGGATGCAGATGTGTTCGCTTCTGGGCTTTCCTCCGCGCTACTGGCTGAGAATGTGTCTGCCATCTTCATGAATTTATTCACCAACAATGCAACGAGGGGAAGCAGGGCGGGGAATACTCGTCAGGAGGAACGTCATGGGCGGGCGACGCGGAGGACGCAGGCGGACTTCGACGCGTGCGCAGTGTATATAAGGCTGTTTGAGGGCCCCACGTGTTCCCGAACGGAAGTAGCGAGCGCTGTGTACGAAGGTAAGTGTTTTCTAGGATGCATTACTGTGGTTTACTGGGTTTTGGGCCTGCATTTTTTAAGGATATGTGTGTGTTGCTGCCTGTGTGTAGGGGTTGCTGCCTGTGTGGGTGTGTTGCTGCCTGTGTGTAGGGGTTGCTGCCTGTGTGGGTGTGTTGTGTAATGTTTGGTTTGAAAAACTGGATGTGCGTTTTTAGTAACATTTGTGTTTTTGGTCTTTTGTATTGCCATTACTAACAAAACAGAAACAAACATGTCAGCAGCCCAGTTGAATCCATTCAAGGACCAGCAGTTCATGTCCGAATTCATTGCGCTGTACAGAAAAAATACCAACCTGTGGCAGCTCAAGAACCCTTTATATGGCAATAGGGATGTCCGGAAGGCAACACTGGGGCCACTTGTGGATTTTGTGAAGACTCAAGTCCCCAACGCAGACACCAAGTTTGTTGAAGCCAGAATTTCATGTTTAAGGCACATGTACAAGCGGGAGCGCAAGAAGATTGAGGAATCAGTCAGATCAGGAGCAGCAGCAGAGATGGTTTATGTACCGAAGCTGTGGTACTACAACCAACTGGCTTTTCTAGGTGACCAGATGGAACCCAGGCAATCACTGTCCACTCTTCCCTCCACCCTTCCCTCCACTCTTCCCTCCACTCTTCCCTCCACCCCAGCTGAGGCTTCCACGGAAGGAGAAGACCCCTCCACCTTGGAGCAGGCTGATGCGCCCAGCTGGAGCCAGGTATATATTTAGTAGCCTAAATTGTGATTGTGTGAATATTAATGCTGTAAACGTTAAAATGTGAAACAATTAACACCCTGAACTCAGAATTGTGAAAAAAGCTGCCAAAAATTGCGCAAACTTCGAAAAAGTGTGGGTGCAACATATCGATACATATATAGTGTATACATACATCCAGTAGTGGCAAAAATGCCTTATACAACATTGGTGATCTGCTTGGAAAATGCAGGGGTCCAAATGATAGCCTTTTGGATCTTTTTAAAAATTTATCTGCTCCTTCATAAGTTTACAATTGGATGATTGAGGAGGCCATAAACCAAAAAACAGGTGTTTGATTTTTGTTTTTATTTGCACACAGGATGAGCTGACCCAGGATGATGCCGGGACAAGTGGTATGGAGGAGGAGGACATGACCAGCGAGAGCCAGGAGGTGGCTGGGCCCAGCACGAGCCAGAGTGACAGCCAGACTGTCTTAAGAAGTCTACCTCCACCCCTGCCCTTACCCCCAAGAAGGCCCAGGAGGATGACCATTGTTGAGGAGGAATCACTCCAACTTATTAGGAAGGCGAGTGCGATTCTCGACAAACCCCCCATTCCAGAAGAGGCCTATGCCACCTACTTGGCCAGCAGGTTGCTGGAAATGGAGAAGGGCCAACGGCACCTGTGTGAGGGCCTCATTTTTGAGGCTATTAAGGGGGATTTGAGGGGTCAATTACGAGAATCCACCCGCCTGACACATGAAGGCCCGACACCAACTTCTCTCCTCCTCCTCCTCCTCCTCTTCCTTCTTCTCCTCCTCCTCCTCCTCCTCCACCTCCTCCTACCACAAGTCAGCCTCCAAGGAAGCGTGCAGGGAAGACTGCAGGGAAGAGTGCAGGGCAGCGTGGTGGGAAGAGTCGGAAGTGATTGCCTGGCTTCAGTCTGGTCTCACAGAAGACACAGGCTGTTGTAGTGCCACAGCTTGGGGACATAGATGTCATCTGCTGCTGTTCCTGGTCTGTCTGATTCCTGGTCAATCTTCTTGTGCGAAGATTGTGCCCAAATGTGCCCAAGCTTAATTTTTGGCTTCACAAACTTGATGTCTGCCGTTGGGGCAAAAAGTCTTCTCAAAATCGCAAAGTGGCTCCAGTGTTGCCTTCCTATTTTGTTTTGCCTTGTTTGTTTAAACCAGAATAAATGGTAATTTAATTTTCAGAAAATAATGATATACGTGCTTGTTATTCAAAAACATAGTTTCTTTAGGAGTAGGCAGGTACATGTCTAAACATTCATTTGACAATACAAGTGTAAAGTGCAACTTCAATGGAACTGCAAGTGCAGTCGCTGGAAAGGTGAGGGTTAAGATCTGAATTAAGGGCAAGCTCTGCTGACTCCACAATTGTATCATGTGTAATAACAAATCCTTTTGATAACCAACAAATAATAAAATATATCTAAATAAAGATATATGTACATATATAATATATATATATATATATATATATATATATATATATATATATATATATATATATATATATATATATATATATATACACACGTATATATCTATATATATAAATATATATATATATATATGTATATATAGATATATCTTTTTTTGGGTTTATTGAGAAATATAGATATATTTTTCATTTGGTGATTTGGATATCTATATCTATATCTATATCTATATCTATATAGAGAGATATAGATAAATATATATATATATATATATATATATATATATATATATATATATATATATATATATATATATACACACAAATATATAACTTCACTAAAGAATGCTGAATAAAAAACGTTCGGGAGTACTCTGCGTGAATATACAAGCAGCAAGGCAAAATCATTCTTCAAGTACGATAACATACAAATCCCGCTGTCAGAAGAAAAAAAAAAAAAAATCTGCAGCGTGACGATTGTGCGACCTTCAAAACGAAGGCTAGTTTTACCAGACCGAGCGAGTCCGTGACATACTAGCTACTGAGCATGCGTCCTTTTTGGTACGCCGGACCATACTACACACGGCCGGATTATCCGCTGGACTGCCAAGTCCAGCGGATAATTTTAAAACAAAACTTAAAACTTTAGTCCGCCGTACTTTGGCCAAAAAAAGTCCGCCGGCGCCCACACACGAGGGGATTATCCGCTGGACTTCAGTCCAGCGGATAATCCCGCGGGATTGTCCCTTCGTGTGTACGCGGCATTAATCTAGCCTTACCTGTATGTCAAAGTGGTTTGTAAGGGTTTACAACCACTTTAAAGCTATACCATTTGGTAAATAATTGTTCTCCTGTATATTCTTTGATGAAGATTTTATAGACAGACATCTGGGTAAAAGAGGACATCCTGTGTGTAACATTACAAGAGCAAAGAGGATTGCTTCAAAATAGCAAGTGGTGGAATGGGTAAAAAGAGAGGAAGTATTGTGGCAGAGGCACATGACAAAGACTACATTTTCTAAAGAAATTGCATCAGATAATGGGAAGTTTACCAGTTTTATATGCTGATAATTTTCTTTATTATACACTAGAACATTTTTGTAGATTTATCTGCAGAAAAGCCCCAATACTAGATTCTGTGTTGTCACCTAGTTATTTTTAATCCAAGATTACCAAGAAAATAATGGTTATTTACTGTGGGATCCTATACATGTAGGTTTAAAACCTGCAAGGTATTCCAAGGTACGTGTATGATCCAACAATTTTTGTTGTCTATTACGAAAAGTTTACTCAATTACTTTGTACTCTGTACAGATATTACACAGAGTTGCCCTAATCAAATTGAATTTTACAAGTCTACATAAAATTGCCAACAAAAAAAAAAAAGTTGTATTTTTTTTTGTATTTTAAAATAATCCCCAAGTTCCAGTTCAGTAACTTTGACTAAACTTAGAATGATGTCATCAGTCTGCTGCGGGCAGAAAGGAGCATTTTCTCAGTCTCCTTCCAGTGATCAAAGTGTAACATTTTAACACTGTAGTCAAGGTGAGAGCCTGCATCTGAAACTGATGTGTCCAACATTTGTGAACATTGCCAAGAACTGCACAAGAAAAAGGATTTACAAGATTGTGTCACCTTTGTGGCAGCGGGATTTGAGAAAAGGGACGGGTTAACTAAGACTACTTCACAAACTATTGCCTAGTAATATTAATAGTAATATAGTAAAATTTGAGGCAGCATCTCAGTCCAGAAAGTAAATGTTGTACGTTGCAAAACAATGATGGTGCAATCCTACTGGAAAGAAAAGCAGATGAAGGTATTGACAGGTAAGGCTAGGGTGCTTATACTTTCACATTACTTAGCATGAAAATATACTGTATATCTAATGATAGGACCACCTTGAGAAAACTGCATGGAGGTACGGTTGGTTGAACAGATCTGGTATTTTGTAGAATGAAAGTATCTGGTGTATAATACCGAGGGTCTCCCTTCTCTACGGGTAAGCAATGTGTTTTCCTGGACAATGTGTTACTATACGGAAGTGTCACACTCTGTGGAATAGAACAAAAATGAGATTACTATTGGCTTTTAGTTCGGGAATGGTGCCAGAGCTGGATTCCGATTACCTCTGAACATACTCTCAGTGTTGTTAGGTTACACAATGGCCAACAAAACATCTTGTTATGTGCAAATGAACAGAAAAATCTAATCAGACATGACATTGTCCAGAAACTCCTGGAAAGACATTGCCAGAGTTTAAGGTCTTCAAGATGGGACTTGTCTTCTTATACAGCCCCCTTAAAGGCCAAGTCCATCTTTTATACCATCCTAAATGATGCATCCATATTTTGCATGGTGCCAAGCTGCCCCCTGCCCACCCCTGAACAGTTCCCCCCCCCTACAGGATTGCATTGTTCTTTTTCCTGGCATCTCCTGTCACTGTTTTACATTTTATGCGGCTGTGTGCAGCTCCACCGTCGCATGTCAACATCAGTGCAGTGATTATCACACTTCTAGTCCATTGACACTTCCCCATAACTGAAAGTCTGTAACTCAGTACAGACATGGAGCTGGAGGAAGAGTTTCAGGAGCCTGTGCATTGAACCCAAAAAATCGACTGATTACAACTGCAATGCTTTGCACTCAGGCTCATATGCAAAAAAAAAAAAAGAAATGATACATGCACATTTTGTTTTTCTGCAATGTGGGTGCATTTACAATTGTGAAAAGGGGGAAAACGTGCTGGCAAAGAAAGTCGCTACCAAAAACAGTCAGACATATTGTGCAATACAACTTAAAATACAGTGCAATACAACTGAAAAACAAAGTATGCAGCGCTAATAGTAATATTTTATACATTAAGTGCCAAGAATGTGATATTTCAAAACTGTCCAAAATAAATTTCATGCAATCGTGATAATGGTTCCGGTCATAGAAACATTAGTGATCCAATTCCACCACCAATGTAATTTAGACTCTTACCAGAGTAATCATATGTCATCCAGGAACATCCTAATGAATCACATACAATCCGGGTACATCTCAGTAGGGATGATGAAATGGGTTATCATCGTGGATATGAAACAAAGAAGACATCAACACAGTGTAAAACCATAAAAGAGCTTTATTGACCAGAGCATTTTTTGCGATATGGCACTGAGTCGCTTTAACTGACAATTGCGCGGTCGTGCGACATTGCACCCAATCAAAATTCACGTTCTTTTTTCCCCACAAATAGAGCTTTCTTTTGGTGGTATCTGATGACCTCTGCGGTTTTTATTTTTTGTGCTATAAAAAAAAAGAAATAAAAACAACACCACAAATTTGAAAAAAGAAAAAAAAAAAAAAAAAAGAAATAATACTAATACTTATATATATATATAAAAAAATGTTTTACTAAAATAAATATCCGTAAAAAAGGTATATAAAAAAACAAAATTTCTTCCTCAGTTTAGGCAGATATGCATTCTTCTACAAAAAATATTGCAATAAGCTTATATTGATTGGTTTGCACAACAGTTATAGCGTCTATAAAATAGATAGATTTATGGCATGTATTATAATTTTTTTATTATATATCTATATTTTTTTTTTTTTATTAGTAATGGTGGCGATCTGAGATTTTTATCATGGCTGCGACTATGCAGCAGACAGATCGGACACTTTTGACACTATTTTGGGACCATTGACATTTATACAGCGATCAGAGCTAAAAATAGCCACTGATTACTGTATAAATGTCACTGGCAGGGAGGGGGTTAAACACTAGGGGGCGATCAAGGGGTTAAGTGTGTTCCCTCAGTGTGTTCTAACTGTAGGGGGGGTGGGCTCACTAGAACATGATAGAGATCACTGGGAGCAGTAGATCATGTCACCAGGCAGAACAGGGAAATGCCCCATTCTTCCTCTCCGTGTCACGATTGCGGGCCACCAGCAATGTGCGCGTGCCTGCGATGACAGAGGGACGTACGGGTACAACCATTTGCGCAGCCGTGCCATTCTGCCGACATCATCGTGCAGCGGTCGGCAAGCGGCTATACTAGGCGCATTTGAATCCGTAATAGAGTCCCTCAACTCTGGTAAGAATCCAGCTTGTTTCTATGACCGGAACCATCATTACGATTGCGCAAAATTAATTTTGGACTGTTTTGAAATATCACATATTCTCAGCACTTAATGTACAAATATTACTATTAGTGCTGCATACTTTATGTTTTAGGGTGCATTTACACTATATTAGCAAAAGTATTTTGACGCCTGCCTTTACACCCACATGAACTTTCATTGCATTCCAGTCTTAGTCCGTAGGGTTCAATATTGAGTTGGCCAACCCTTTGCAGCTATAACGTCAACTCTTCTGGGAAGGCTGTCCACAAGGTTTAGGAGTGTGTCTATGGAATGTTTGACCATTCTTCCAGAAGCGCATTTGTGAGGTCAGGCGCTGATGTTGGACATGAAGGCTTGGCTCGCAATCTCCACTCAAATTCATCCCAAAGGTGTTCTATCGGGTTAAGGTCAGGACCCTGTGCAGGCCAGTTAAGGTCCTCCACCCCAAACTCGCTCATGCATGTCTTTATGGATCTTGCTTTGTGCACTGGTGCGCAGTCATGTTGAAACAGGAAGGGACCATCCCCAAACTGTTCCCAGAAAGTTGGGAGCATGAAATTGTCTAAAATGTCTTGCTTTGCAGATGCCTTAAGAGATTCCTTCACTGGAACTAAGGGGCCAAGCCCAACCCCTGAAAAACAACCCCACACCATAATCCCCCCTCCACCAAATGATTTAGACCAGTGCACAAAGCAAGGTCCATAAAGACATGGATGAGTGAGTTTGGGGTGGAGGAACTTGACTGGCCTGCACAGAGTCCTTCTCGTCCAACATCAGTGCCTGACCTCACAAATGGGCTTCTGGAAAAATGGTCAAACATTTCCATAGACACACTCCTAAACCTTGTGGACAGTCTTCCCATAAAAGTTGAAGCTGTTTTATAGCTGCAAAGGGTGGGCCAACTCAATATTGAAGTTCATGTGCGTGCAAAGGCAGGTGTTCCAATACTTTTGGTAATATAGTGCATTTGCAATAGGTTGACTTAGCCTTTAAATTTTAGATCAACTCTTGGTAGTTAATTTTTGCATTGATGCTACTCAGTTGAGTGACATACTGTACTGATTTATTACATCAGTATATAACTGGTTCCTCTCTTGAACACTTATGTCACTACAGCGCACATTACGGATATAGGGATCAGCGGGAGAATCTAGTGAGAGACATAGATGTTTGAAAATCCTGAAAGTCTTTATTTTAGAAGGAACTTCATGCTTCTATTCCTTTTCAATGGAGAGGCATGAAGCTGCTCAGGAGGAAGGAGAGGCACTCAGGCACATATATACTTTCTGCTTTAAAGGTATATATCTTTTATAGGGCGACAGGGTCCAAGTACATCTACTTAGAAAAAGCCAAAAAAGCCTCTTCATCAGGGCTTACAATTGCTATTAGGAGAAATGTGCTGGCATCCTGATAGATTCGGTAAGTAAGAATATTATCTAAAATCCTCTCAGGCAGCTGGTTACCCACATACCCACCCAAAACACTCATATATACACATTCAAACACTTATGTATGCACCCACCTACACATCCACCTATACCCCCACCAACCAACCCATATATACACCTCCCACACATCCATTTATACACCCACACACCCCTACATCAACCTATAAACCCACCCTTTACTTCCCCAACCCACACACCCGTTTATAAACCCTCACACCCATTATAACACCCCACCCTAACACCCAAACTATACACCCACCCTGAAACCCATGTATACACTAACCCACACACGCCTATATAAACCCATCCATTTATTATGCACACAAACAACTATAGATTTACATTTTAATTTTCTCACACACACACACACGCCCAGCTATACACCCACCCATGCACCAACACGCACACCCATTTATATACACATACACCCACATTTACATCCATCTGCACCCCCATTTATGCACCCACACACCCACTCCCTAATTTATATATCCATAGACCGATTTATACTCCCAAATACAAACCTACACAACCTATACAGCCCCATACAATTTAACATTTTCAAGTCCAAATAAGATCCTGTTATCTTTTAATAGATGGGTTTCCAGATAGGCGATCAACGTCAGTTCTTCTGGTCAGATACTGTACACTCTGATCATCACAAGGTCATAGGTTCATTAGGTCATCCTCCTGCCAAAGGACAGCTACCCAAATAATGCTTCTCTGAAGTGTGGTGGACAAATGTAATCTATCTTGTGTGTTTTAGTGTCATATAAGAGGTGATTGTAGTTGTATCAGTGTAATTGCAACAAGAACAATTGAGTACTGTCCGTTATACCTTATTTTTATTTTTTTTATTTATTTGCACTCACTATTGAAGTAAAAATTATTCTATTTGACACAAAAGATAATAGACTAAATGTGGACCTTGGTTTGGCACAGGAGTGACATCATCGCAGCTCCGGCCACTCACAGCGCCAGAGCCCACGTACCTGGAAGAAAAACGCAGAGGGAACATGTCAGCCCCCCTCGGCCGTGACCGGACAGACTGCGGGAGCTTCGTTCTAAGGCAAGTACTTCATAATGTACTAGTATGCAATGTATACTAGCAGATGATATTGCCTTGCAGGTTTTTTTTTTGGGGGGGGGGGGGGGACGGTTTACTACTGCTTGAATGTACCAAGTTGAAATTCACACCATCTATGGCCTGCCTAAAACATTGTGTATTAGTACTGCTTGGACTTTGAAGAAGGAGGTTCCCCCCCGAAAGCTTGTCCTGAATAATTGGATGTTAGTGCAAATTAAAAAAGTATAATGGACAGTGCTCAATTGTTAGTGTTATACGACTATTTCCAGCCTTTTCCAATAACTAGGGAACTAGTCAACCACCGAATTAACCTATGGTCTTGCAAATATTGGATGGTCATTGTAATTAGCATCAAGATGAATGACTAATGTCACTGGGTAAAGCCCCATACACACGGTCGGACTTTTTCATCAATTTGGTCCGATCGGACAAGGTTGTTGAAAAATCAGACCGTGTGTATGCACCATCGGACAGTGTTCGTCGGTTTGTCCGTCGGACAAAGTCTTATCTCCTGCTGGAAAGATTTCCCGTCAACCCGGTCCGATCACACCAAATCCGAGCGTGTGTACGCTTGTCCGACGGACAAAGTGCTACGCATGCTCAGAAGAAATTCTGTGACGGAAGCGCTCGGTCAGGTAAAACTACCTTTCCTAATCGACACAGCACATTCGTCACGCTGCAATGTTAAAATGTCTTTAATGCAGCGCATTCTCTTTTTCTTTACAATGCAACAAGAATGACATCTTTTAGCTGCTCCTATTCACCCGCACTTCTCACAAACTTACTTCTTTATTACTTTGCACCATTTATACACTACATGTTTATTTTTACTCAGAACGGAAAAGAATCTTTGTTATTTTTTTACCATGATTTGTCTTTTTTTTTTTTTTTGGGGGAATACATATTTGAATGTTTTTTTTTTTTTTTTTTTTTGGAGGGGGGTTGTGTGTCTCAAATTAACAAAAACACATTATTTAAATTTGTATTTCTTGCTTACATTTACTAGGAGTTTGTTTGTTGTTGGTGCCCCTTGTTAATTCTACTTTAGGATTAGTGAAATGTACCTGCTTACTCAAAGAAAAACTGTCATTGTAGCAAAGTAAAACACAATAGTCAATGATTATTTCAAATCAAAAAAACCTTTATTTAGGTCACACCAACAAACCAAAGAGGAACGCAGCCATGGTGAAACTTGGGGAATTTGCAAAGCCTTGGCCCCCCACGGCAACCATCATTGTTCAAGCGTAGAAAATTGGGGGCCTGAGGAGTACGTATATTAAGGGGAGTGCAATCTGGTCGTGAAGTCCAAAGTATCCGGAACTGCAGCAGATGCCATCTAGGTCCCCAGGCTCTGGTACTACGAGAGGCTCCATCTTCTCTCAGACCAGACTGATTCCAGGTCGTCACTCTCAGGTCTTCCTTCCACGCTTCCTTCCACGCTGTGGCTGTCGTGCTGGTGGGGTGGCAGAAGGAGGAGGAGGAGGAGGAGGAGGTGGAGCATGGTAGCTATGGCAAACATGTGTGACTGGGGTCATCTCCCCAGCCCTACCCTTATTTAGGACATGGAGGATGAGCCCCTCACACATGTTGCGTTGCCTCACCTCCATACCCATCATTTTTGTGACAACCACCAAGCCAAAGGTCTCCTCGTCGGCGGGTGTGGCATGTAGGGAGTCTGAAGCCTCTCTTATCATCCGGAGCGCTGACTGTGCCGCATAACCCCCCCTTCTCGCCCTTTTGTACGGAGGGCGGAGGGGAGGGGTTTGGGTGTCAGTCAGGCTCCGAGGCCTAGCCCCCTCTTGGCTGCCACTACCCAGCTGGTGGCTGCCACTAACCCCTGCCTCCTCCTGACTGCCACCTTCCACAGCCACCTCCTGACTGCCACCTTCCACAGCCACCTCCTGGCTGAGGTCTTCCTGTGTAGGAAAAAGGGACATAGTTTCAGTTATTTGTTCATCAAACACACACAATTCTCATCTAGTGACTGGTGCAAAATGTTTACAAATAGAAAACCATACAATTCTCAGCCCAGCAGTTTAGATTCTGGCCCCAAATGTCTCCCACACCACTGTCTGTTGATATGTCAAACACGTTAGGAACTAAGCAATTGGCGATCCTGAATTAAGTGAACATCATTCATTATTCCCCTAAATGGTAGCAAAACTACTATACCTGGAACAAGCTGGGCTCCTCCACCTCTTCCAGACTGGAAGGCCCAGGTTGCTCCTCGGAAGCCTCATCAGGGGTGGGCTGTGCGCAAGGAAGCGTGGAAGGAGGAGTTGAGGTTGGCTCCGTGACATCAGCCTGGTCCTTCAGAAAATGGAGACTCTGATAGTACCAGAGCTTGGGGACATAGACCTCATCTGCTGAAGTTGCAGTTTCCTCAGACTTCACGACCTTCTTCCTCTCCCTGATATACGCACTCCTCAGGCTGCCAATTTTCTTTCTAATATCATCAACAGTTGCCGTGGGGAACCTTGGCTTGACAAATTCCACAAGTTCCTCCAGGGCTGCGTGCCTCTTTGGTTTGTTGGTGTAATGTGGGTGTATACCCTGCCACAATATGGGAAAATCCCTGTATTTGGCAATGAAGAGGGGGAGAAAACTCATGTCGTTGAATCCCTTCATATCAATCTCTGCAAGACACAACAACACACAAAACCCTCAAAATTATGTCAGGCTAAACTCTCCTAATCTTCTCCATAAAGAAGCCTCAAGTTCAAATCAGTCTAGGCTAGTTATGTACCAACGTTAAATTGTACCTTCGTTTGTAGCGATCGTCTCGTGTGAGTTTTTCTCTCCCCTCGTCTCCCAGATCGTGGCTACGACACAGGCGTGTGACGTTTTATATACACTGCGCATGCTTCAAACTCCGCCCGCCCCTGACGATCTTTCTCGTCTATTCCCCACCCCTTCTCTTTACGGCGTAGTGGGGAGAGCACATGGCGGGGACACAGCAGGTGCGCCACAAATATCCCACCAACGAGGAGGAGGACGAGGAAAGTCCGGAGGCAGAAACGTCCCGATCCCGGAACCTGAAATTCAAGGCCTCCAATATGTCATTTGGAGAAATGTTGGAGATGGTGGACATATTAAAGAGGAGCGACTATGATGGGAAGTATGGGCCTTACCTCAACCCCAATGTCCGCAAGGCCAAGATCATGTCTAAAGTTGTGAGAAGGCTGTACAATAATTTTGGGGTACAACGATCCAAGGAGCAACTCAGGAAACGCTGGTCAGACCTGAAACTGAGGGAGGCCGATCAGTACAGAAAGATCAAGAGAATTCTTCAAAAAAGTAAGTAGTTGTGTTTTGTGTTTGATTTCTTGCTTGCATACTGCTCCATTGTGTTTTGATTTTTACCAAGTTGTACATTCCAAAATGGCCACTTTCAGGTTCGTCTGTGCATTCGATCGTACTCAGCCTCGATCTTTCTGCCACTGTCATGGTCGTGTGTGCATTCGATCGTACGCAACCTCGATCGTTCGGCCACTTATAATACGATGTTTGGTGTTTTTTTGGGGAAAGGAAGTTTGTTCTCACTAGAAATGTCATCAAGAATGTAAAGCCAATTTATTCAATGTAAAGGAGAGGTCACTCAGTAGCTGTTTACCCATCTGGACTCTAGAGCACTAGTGCTGGGACACCCAAACCCCCTTTTTATTATGCTTTTCCACACATGTGCTCCAGTGGATACTAGAGGGGGGTCTCCATCACACAAACTTCTACCAAAAAGCTAGTCAGTTTAGCACCTTTACAAAGTGACTTCATTCATGTAGTTGACATTTGTAACTGGCCAAACTAAAATAGTGTCCGTCACTTTCAAGCAATGTTTGTCATTTCCTATTTCTGCCCTCAATAGCTTGTGTTGCTAAATCTTCCTTTTGGACATTCTCATAGGGGAGCGAAAACTTGGGCCGTCTGAGGAAACCCCCAAACCAACACCTACCAAAAAAGGGGAAAGAGCAGAAGCAGAGGAGGAGGAGGAAGGAGAGATCATCGAACTTGGAGAAATTGTCACCACAACAGGTGAGTGTGGGAGAACACAGCTACTGGTAAGCTAATCCATGTATGGCTGCCTCATTTCCAACACCCCATTTTTTTTGTTTGTGGTTTTTAGGTGACGTGGATGTTGTGGAAGAAAAATCGCACTTTACCACAGAGAGTGCCCACGTACTCATCGGAGAGATAATGGTCTGCAATCGAGATCTAGATTACATAAAGCAAAACATCAATGATGTTCAACAAAAATTGAAGAACATCATTGATGTTTTAGGAAAAATATGAAAAAGCACCAAGTAATTTACACACATTTGTGCCAGCTTCTGAACACATTTGCAACTTAAAAACTGTGTGAAATTTGGAACATGCACACATTGTGTCCACATGTGCTAGCTCCCATCATGGTGGATGAATGGCAACGTTTTTTTGGGGGTGCAAACACTTTACGAACTACGAAAGTGGTTGTGGTGAAGGGGTTGCACCCCCAAAAAACGTCCATTCATCCCCATGATGGAAAATGGCACTTTTGAAGCTTCTAGGCATGTGTTTTACCATCTAATGACCATTTTCAGAACCAAATTGTGTGCATGTTCCAAATTTCCACTTTTCGGGGGTGCCCCCCCCATGTGATGAAGGCAAGATCAAACACACTTTGAACATATAGTCATGTCTGATCTTGTCTTCACTTTACAAAGTTGAACTTTCCTACTTCATAGGTTCTGCTTAGCTCCATGCCTGGTTTTACAAATTGCGTAATCTTTGTAAATAATGTTGTAAATAACCAAGATGTTGTCAGTTTTGGCGTGAAGATTGTAAACGCACTTGTGAATGTTTTCCAAGTAAACTTTTTTATTTTTCAAAATGTGTGGCTTCCTTATTTAAATAAAACAATGCATTATGTATGTAAAATGTAAAGGATATGGGGGGCAATGGGTGTTATTTACTAAAGGCAAATCCACTTTGCACTGCAATTTCCTTTCCCAGGGAACTTTTTCAATGCACTTGTAGAGCATAGCGGATTTGACTTATGTAAATGACACCCACAGTGCTTTGTACGAAAACACGGAGCACAGCATTTTGGAGAATACACACATGTCACACCTGGTGCTGAAAAGGAGTATTTTGGGTGTCAGTTATGCAGGACAAACCTTCTCTAGACCAAAGATTAGGTAGCAAACACACATGAGAATAATCTTTTTGGGAAGAAGAGACTGTTACCTCCTTTTGCCCAGAAAGTGCATTACCACTGTCGAAGGCAAAGGGAAAAAATGTCAAAGTAAAATAAGCTAAAAAGAAGACTGAAATGACAAGAAATCAGAGGTTGGTTAAAATATCAGATTTATTAAAAAATGCCTCTCACACATCGTCAGGCAGAGCAATGGCCCCCCTACCCACAAAGTATTCCATATATTGGTCCCGGACCACGCGGGCATTGAGAGGGGGCAAGCCTGGACGTGCCACTCGAAGGGCTGTGAGGTCCGCATTTGGAGGGCCCTCCACATCTGGGCCAACGGGCACCACATAGTTCCTGTTATGTCTTTTGAGGAAGTTGTGCAATATGCAACAGGCAAGAACTATGTGGTTCCGTTTGTATTCCGCCAAGTTAAATGCCGTCAGGAACAGGCGGAAGCGGCTGGCCAGGATGCCAAAAGCGTTCTCCACCACTCTTCTGGCTCTGGACAGCCTGTAGTTGAAGACCCTCTGGTCCGGGGTGAGGGTCCTCATCGGGAACGGCCTCATCACATGGGGAGTCAGCGCAAACGCTTCATCTGCGACAAAGACGAAGGGGAGTCCTTCGGCATTCTCCTCTGGAGGTGGCAAGCACAGACTGCCACTTTGGAGACGCCAGTAGAACTCCGTGTGCGTAATGGCCCCACCATCCGATATCCGGCCGTTCATCCCCACGTCCACATACATAAACTCGTATGTTGCCGACACCACCGCCAACATCACTACACTATTAAACCCTTTATAATTATAATAGTAGGACCCCGAGTTGGGCGGTGGGACGATGCGGACGTGTTTCCCATCAATTGCCCCTCCGCAGTTAGGAAAGTCCCAACGGCTGGCAAAGTGGGAGGCCACAGTCTGCCATTCCTGTGGCGTGGAAGGGAACTGTGGAGTGAAACAAGAAAAAAAAATTAGTCACTTTGCACCTAAACATTGCAAGCAGATTAGACAATCAACATCTTGGAACAAGAGCATTGTATAAAATTGGAGGCTGGAAAGTATTTACACAGAAAAGTAGAGGCTCCCCTTCACAGATTACTCACCCCCCCATCAATCCCCCCACTTCTGATGGGACATTGGCAATAACTATGGTTTTGGGGGGGGGGGGGTGGTGGACAGGTAACCCTCTGCACTTCATTGATTGGCAAATGGCTCAATAATGTGGCCTAGTTTGGCCAGACCCTCTGTACTTAACACTATTGGCAGGCCACAGGAAAGAACAAAAAACATTCCCCCCCCCCCCCCCAAAAAAGGCAGGCACAGTGTGACATTATTAAATTACCAAGCAAGCTAATAGGAGGGAAAGAAGACAAAAAAATAGGAAATGGAATGTATGGAGGCAGTCCCTTGCACTACATGCTTGGCTGAATTCATCCCTAAAGATGCGCACTATAAAGAGGTAGGTATATAGTGTGTATGGACCTTGGGAAAGCCAGCAGATAAAGGATTGGTACCATCTGACAGAGCAGTTGGGGGAGGGGGTTCCTAATGAGTTTGCCCCCCCCCCCCCCACCAAAAGAACAAAAAAAGGGGGCTCTACATGAAGTAAACCACACAGCAAACATTTGTGCATATTTTAGGGGGTGTTTTGGGGCAAACAATACTATGCAGCAGACAAAAGACATTGCTTAAGTGAGTAGGCCATAGGTGTCTATTGGGGCAGAAGAGCATGCTGGTGAGGTAAGTGAAGGGAAAAATGCATGAAGGAGAAAAGGGGCACAGCATATTAGAACATATTGCAATCATGGTAATTAGGGAAGGAGGTCAAAAATACAAGTCATTAGCAAACAGAGCATACATAGAAGGGAATAGTAAAGTAGAAATGTTACCTTAATATAGTCCTCCTGCAGGACCTGAATGATGGCAGAACAGGTCTCTGGAATAATGATTCCCAGGGCCTGGGGAGAGATACCTGAAGAGAACTTCAAATCCTGAAGACTTCTCCCTGTCGCCAAGTACCTCAACGTGGCAACAAGCCTCTGCTCCGGAGTAATGGCTTGTCTCATGCAGGTATCCTGCCGGCTGATAAAGGGGGTCAGCAAAGCCAAAAGACGGTGAAAATCGGGGTCCGTCATCCTGAGAAAGTTCCTGAAATCATCAGGATTATTCTCCCGGATCTCACGAAGCAAAGGCATGTGCGAGAACTGGTCACGCTGAAGCAACCAATTCTTGGTCCACATACTCCTCATCACTCTGTTCATGGACGGGTCTTGGGTCAAAGCTAAAAGCCCGACACCAATTCCGCGTACAGCACGAACTCGGCGACGAGTACGCACGGGAAACATCGCTCAGAAGGTCACAAAAGGTCGGCTGGTCAGAACGGACAAACAGAAAGCACCGATAAACAGCAAGGCCTGAAAGAACGAAGTGAATACCAGCAACGAGCAGACAATAAGCAGTGCAAATCAAAGCGTCCTATATCAAGATATAGGCCGCAATGACCAACAAATGCGAACTGACTACACGCACTAATAAACAGATACGCACGACAAGCACAAACTGAAGAGCAGTAACGATCTGAGTCAGAAAACTGAGAAGCGCGAATCTTAAGTCACCAAACTTCCACTAACTCTCGATAAACACGGGATCAGCAGAAGGAGCCCAACGGGTGCCTGACGTGGTGCTGAACTTCCCTTTTGTAATCTCGTGGACGACGACTTACGTCACGACGTTCTTCCGGACCGGATATTCCGACAACGTAGTCCGACCGTGTGTACGCAACGACAACATCGGACAAAGTACGTCGGACAAAGTCCGACCGACCTTGTCCGCGGATTGTCCGAGCGTGTGTATGGGGCTTTAGTGTCAGACTTGACTGCCGCAATGTTGCAGTCAAAAAAAAAAAAAAAAACGGAGTTACTTACCGGTAACGTCCTTTTCCGGGAGTCTTTCAGGACAGCACCATAGAGAGACCCTGGCTCCTCCCCTTTCAGGAAACACCGCCTTAGATTTTGAAATTTAAGCCCCCACCGTCCTGCCAGTCCCTCAGTTCTTCAAGAGTACCTCCGGCCAGCTGGGGAGACACAAGAACACGTCATAATAACTTATATCTCTTACCTGACGGTCTCATGCGATGACTTCTTCCATGTCCACAAATTAGGGTGGGTAACTTGTGCTGTCCTGAAAGACTCCCGGAAAAGGACGTTACCGGTAAGTAACTCCGTTTTTCCCCATCCGTCTTTCAGGACAGCACCATAGAGAGGATAAGCGAGCACCTTACCTTAGGGTGGGACTACTGCCTGCAGAACTTTACGCCCAAAGGCTTGGTCCTTCGCTGACAGCAGGTCCAACCTGTAGTGCCTTACAAACGTATCAAAGCTGGACCATGTTGCCGCCCTACAGATCTGCTCTGGAGAAGCACCAGCCCACTCAGCCTGCGAAGTCGCCACTGCCCTGGTGGAATGCGCTCTAATCCCATCCGGGGGCTCCACTCCCCCCGCTACATAGGCCTGTCTGATGGCTAACCTAATCCATCTGGCTATCGTCCGTCTAGAGGCCCTAGACCCTTTTTTAGCTCCTGAAAACAATACAAAAAAGGAATCAGACTTCCTATAATCCTTTGTACTCTCCAAGTACTGGAGGACGCACCTCCTAACATCCAACTTATGAAATGTGCGTTCCTGTTCCCTCACAGGGTTTACACAGAAGGTAGGCAAAATTATTTCTTGGCCTCTATGAAAACTTGAAGCCACTTTAGGTAAAAATGCCGGATCAGTTCTAAAAACCACCCGATCCGGAAATATCTGAAAAAAAGGTGCCCTAATGGAAAGGGCCTCGAGTTCACTTACTCTTCTTGCCGTGGTGATCGCCACCAAAAACACCGTTTTGAGGGTGATCGACCTCAACGTACAAGCCTCCAATGGTTCAAACGGTTCACCAGTGAGGGCTTGTAACACTAAAGAAAGATTCCATACTGGAAAAGAGGATACTCTTACTGGCCTCTGCCTGTTCAGAGCTTTAAAAAACCTAGATATCCAGGGATCTAAAGCTAACTGTTTTTCCAAATATACACTTAAAGCAGACACTTGTCCTTTCAGTGTGCTAACAGCCAACCCCTTGTCTGCCCCTGCTTGCAGAAATTCCAGTACCGCTACCGGACTGTTTGTGTCGAAGGAACTATCCGCACACCAACTATTAAAGCGTTTCCACACTTTCAGGTAGATAGCTTGCGTCTCCTTTTTTCTGCAACTTAGTAGGGTTGACACCAACCGATCTGAGAACCCTTTGCCCTTCAGCAATTCCTCCTCAGTAGCCAAGCAGCCAGGTTCCACCGCTCCACCTGAGGACAACAGATTGGACCCTGGGACAGAAGATCTTCCTGGAATGGCAGAATCCACGGGGGTTCCACTGCCAGACTCTTCAAGATGGAAAACCACGGCCTCCTGGGCCAATGAGGTGCTATCAGAATGAGAGTTGTGCTCTCCAACTGTAGCTTCCTCAGTACTGCTGGAATTAGTACAGGAGGGGGGAAGGCATAGCACTTGGAGAACTCCCAGCTCTGAGCCAGTGCGTCCACTCCAAGTGCTCCGTCCCATCTGCTCAGGGAGAAGAACAGATCTGTTTTTCTGTTTTCCCTTGAAGCGAAGAGGTCTATACAAGGCATCCCCCACCTCTGGGTAATTGCCTTGAAGACATCCTGGTTCAAAATCCAGTCGCCTTCTCTCAGCTTTCTCCTGCTGAGAAAATCCGCAACCTGATTTTGATCCCCTTTTAGATGTACCGCCGACAGGGACAGAATATTTGTCTCGGCCCACCTGAGAATGGTGCTTGTCAAGCTCCACAGAGACCTGCTTTTGGTACCTCCCTGCCTGTTGAGGTATGCTACTGCAGAGGAGTTGTCTGACCTGACTCTCACGTGTTGACCCTGGAGTTCTTCCTGAAAGGCTCTGAGCGCCAACTCTATGGCTTTCAGCTCCCTCCAGTTCGAGGATTCCCTTGCCTCTTGCTTTAGCCAGGTGCCCTGAACCATCCGGGAACCTAGATGAGCTCCCCAACCTGTGCCGCTTGCATCGGTCGTGATGGTTTTGGATACCGGGAGGACCCATTCCAAACCCTGGGAAAGATTGGCCCCTTTTCTCCACCACCAAAGTGACCTCTTTACCTGACTTGGTACCTCTATCAGAGCATCCAGGGAATTCTGACTGTGGTCCCAAATTCCCAGTATGAACAGTTGTAAAGGGCGAAAATGCAGCCCTGCCCACTGTACTGCTGGGAGCGAGGATGTCAATAGCCCTAGGGCTGACATGGCTTTCCTTATTGAGATCTGTTGATTGCCCTGCAAGAGCAACATCGCCCTGTCCACCTTCTGGATTTTTTCTTCCGGAAGAAAAACTTTTTGTTTTGTTGAATCCAACCTGTAGCCCAGGAAGATGATTTTCTGCGATGGGGTCAGGCTGGATTTTTCCAGTTCCAAGAGCCATCCTAGATTTTCGAGGATTTCCCTTGTTACCTGCAGATCTCTGGACAGCTGCTCTGGGGAAGAAGCAAATAGGAGCAGATCGTCTAGATATGCGACTATTGCGATGTTTCTGAGTCGCAAGAAGGCCAGAACCTCCACCATGACTTTGGTGAATATACGGGGGGAAGAAGATAGCCCGAAGGGAAGAGCCCTGAATTGTAGATGCACTATCCCTTCTGGGGTCTTCACCGCCAACCTGAGGAACTTCTGGTACCCCTCTGCTATGGGGATGTGCAGATAGGCATCCTTCAGGTCTATGGACGCCATGAAGCAATTCTGGGGAAGAAGTGCTTTTACCGAATAGATCGAGTCCATTCGGAACTTCCTGTATGTAACCGAGACGTTCAGGGGCTTCAAGTTCAGGATAAGTCTGAACTTTCCCGATGGTTTGCGGACCACAAAGATGTGGGAATAGAAGCCCCTGCCTGTCTCTTCCACCGGAACTCGGGTTACCACCTCTTGTTCCTCCAACTCCTGTAGAGAGGAAAGAAGAGCTGAAGCCTTCTCTGCACATTTTGGTAGCGTGGTGACCAGAAGCCTGAGAGGTGGGGGTTTTGAAAACTCCAACCTGTAACCCCTCCTTATAATCTCCAAAATAAAATGGTTGGAGGTGATCAACTCCCACTGTGGGAGGAAGTATCCCAGTCTTCCTCCCACCTTGGTTCCGTCATTTAGACTTTTTGGGCTGTTCAGGAGGGCGAAAAATAGCTCCCCCACGCCCTTTGCCCTTCTGCCAAACTTTTTTCTGTTGCTCATTTTTAGGAGGTTCAAACTTCCTCCTGGGTTGAACCCTCCTTTTGGCTTCTGCAAATTTCTTTTTGAGAGGAAAGGCCTTTTTCCTGTCGGCCGTCCTATCCAAGACGGCCTCCAAGCCAGGACCGAACAACAAGTCCCCTGTGAGGGGAATACCGCAGAGCTTGACTTTTGACGCGCTATCTCCTTGCCACGTCTTAAGCCAAAGGGCCCGCCTTGCTGAGTTGGACAAGGCTGCTGACCTTGCTGACATCCTTACTGACTCCGCTGAGGCGTCAGCCAGATAAGCTACTCCATTAAGGAGCATAGGAAAGGAAGACAGGATTGTTTCCTTAGGAGTTCCTGCCTCAATGTGTGCCTTAATTTGCGTCAACCAGTACTCCATGTTCCGTGCCACCACTGTGGACGCCATGGCGGGTTTGAGGTTGCCTATTGATGAATCCCAGGATTTTTTCAATAAAGAGTCCATCCTTTTATCCATAGGATCTGGGAGGGCTCCCATATCCTCAAAGGCAAGGTCGGTGTGCCTAGAGACCTGTGAGAAGGCCGCATCTAGTTTAGGAATTTTATTCCACACTAGAGCTTCCTCCTCTGCAAAAGGAAACCTCCTTTTTAAACTTCTTGAAAAGAATGGTTTCCTTTCCGGGTCCTGCCATTCTTTTTTAATGGCGTCGACCAGTACTTCATGGACCGGAAACACTTTCCTTTTCTGTTCCCCTAAGCCCCTGTACATTTGGTCATGGAGCGATAGCTTTTTCCTTTCTTCCTGGATTCCCAAAGTGGTGTGAATAGCTCCCAAAAGCTCTTCCACTTCCTCCAGAGAAAGCTTGTAGCGAGAGGTTCTCGTGGACTCGCCATCCACCTCCTCTCCCTCGGATTCCCCTTGGGAATCAGAAGCAACGCTATCTGGCTCCTCCTCAATCTCTTCTCTAGAGCCCCCCGGATTCTCACCACTCGCCGAGGGAGCATCCGTTAGGCTTGGCGCAACACTCTGCTGTGCTGGTGGAGGGTTAATCTGAGTCTGCGGAAACTGAAAACTAGAGAAGAGCGTTTTAAAAGATTGTACGGTGTTTGCTAGTTCCTTGACGGACGCAGCTAACTCCGTATTTTGCTCCGCTGACTGCTCCCTCACTAGCCCCTCTATACATTCCCTACAGAGTGCTTTGGACCACGATTCCCCCATTGTGGCTCTGCACGAAGGGCATTTTCTCTTTGAATTGTGGGGCGATTTGGTTTTCTCAGCAGACTTGCTCTGAAAAAAGACAAACATAAAAGAGAGCAGTCAGACTCCCCTTAACCACCAGCAATACACACAGAGGGCCACCAGGGGTGCTATAACTTTGACCACCACCACCAGGGTCCTAGTTACCCCCCATCTTCCCCACCACCAAGGGAGACAAACACACCTGTGGAGCTTACAGGTTGTCTAGTAAGGGAACACCACCCCAGGGTTCCACTTACCTTAGAGTGGCTGGTGCAGGCATCTCCAGGAGCCGTTCGGGAAGCCTCTACTTCCGACATTTCCCGCTGAGGATCGGTGGTGCCTTCGCTTCCGAACGCTTGTCGCTACAGGCCGAAAATGAAGCAGCACCAGCCAAAACGCTCGTTCCGCTTTTCAAATCCCGCGGCCGGAACCGGAAGCCGCGGAACGAACGGAAGCACTGACCTCCGTCGGAAATGACGTCACCCGCCATCCGACCCGGCGCACTGAGCTCCACGCCGAACATGGCGGCCTCCAGTGCTTCCGTTGGCGTCCCCCTGGACAGGAGAAGAGCGGAACCCTCCGGCTTACAGTTTCCCCAAAAGAAGCCGGAGGTGCGTGAAAAAAGGTCAGTCCAGTCCCCGGCTTCCCCAGCCTCACGGACCGCACGATAGGATGGAGGGAGGTAGAGAGACCCCTGCTCCCCCCCCCCCCCTTCTCTGGAAACGATCGGCTTTAGCCTCCCTGGCTATTCAGCCCTTGGCTCCATAGCGGTGTCTCCCCTCCGGAGGAAACACCATAACTGAGGGACTGGCAGGACGGTGGGGGCTTAAATTTCAAAATCTAAGGCGGTGTTTCCTGAAAGGGGAGGAGCCAGGGTCTCTCTATGGTGCTGTCCTGAAAGACGGATGGGGAAATACTGCAGCTGCTGACTTAATAAATCGGACGCGGGGAATCGAAGCCCTGCTCATCTTTTTTTTTTTAAGCACATAAATAATTTTTTTTTTTTTTTTGCACATAAATAATTTTTTTTTTTTTTTTGGCTGAAACTCCACTTTAAATATTGTGTTCACCTTACTTGTAAGTAGTGGATGATGTGTTTTGTTGGACAAATTGTAACTTTACATAAGTATTGCACTCTATGGAATGGAACAAAAGTCAGATCACTATCGGATGCGTCCCTAGCTGTGACTGGACTGTTAAAGGGAGGAGTAGCAGAATAATGAGCATAGCTCACACTTGTGTAATGTGATGAGTACATTATATTATTATTATTATACATGATTTATATAGCGCCAACAGTTTGCGCAGCGCTTTACAATATAAAAAGGGACACAATACACCAACAGTACAATTAAAAAACAGGAGGGTTAGAAGGGCCCTGCTCCTGCAAACTTAAAGTTTATGTTGCCTTGCTCCCAGGAACAAATCCAGGGATGCCCGTGTAGCACCCATTACTTAGGTAGGTGCTAGAGTTGACATGTGGCTGGGAGTGGTTTAGAGCAGGCTGGTGACTCACAGCTAGTTTCATCTTTCGGTTACCTCCCTTCTGCTTCTAGAAGGAAGGAGTGGAAGAAAGGTGGAGCTGTCTGGGGATATGTCAGGGCTCCTGGGAACACCCCAATCTGGATTGGCAGGAGGCAGGCCTCCTTAAATACCCAGGGTTAGCCCAGCTGGAGAAGGGTTGTTCGGGTGGAAGAACTGGAGATGAAGTTTTAGGCTGTCAGGCCTTGGAGGAGTCTGGGGGGTTGGGTGACCCTGGGCAAGGGGCTTGGTTCTGTGAAGAAACCCTACACAACCCAAGGGGTGTCCTGAACAAGAGCAGGAGAGGGAGGTGGGGAATACTGCCAGGCAAGTCTCCAGGAGGGATCCATCAGGTGTCCATGAGTGGCAGGCACAGTCAGGAGAGCTGAGAGAGACATGCCGGAGAGGACCTGGAGTGTACAGTCAGAGATGGATGTAGAGCCAGCAGGGAAAAAACTGTTACTGGCAAAGTCTGGCTGCTGCAGCTAAGAGAGCTGTCCGGGTCTGCAAAGGGCTGACTGGGATCAGTAGTCTACCAACAAGGTCAGCTAGCACTAAAGACTTTTCCTATTTTGTTGCTACACTAAAGGGGCCCGCAGTCCCTGCCTGTAATAAGGAACTTCGCTAAGGTCTAGCTGAAACTAGAGATGGGCCTATCCATGCGCTAGCTGATCCGGAATAGAATTGTGCTGAAGGGAGGAGGAGAGATAGTCTGCAGAAAGTGTTGTGCAGAAGGAGAATATCTGAATTGTCCCATACCATGCAAGAATAATTTTCTGGGCATCCCATGAATTCCTTTACCCCATCCAAGTTCTAGACATGTGCAATTAGTTTCGTACGAATTCGAAATTCGTACGAATCCGTAGTACGAATTTTTTCGAATACGAATTCTGTACGGAATACGAAATTCCGTTTACGAATTTCGGCTCCAAATTATTCTAATCCAACTACCAAATATAGAATTTCAACTAATACGAAAGAAATTATTATAGCGGATATAACAAATGATTTGAATGACAAAGTGTCATTTTTGCAGGAAAAAAAAGCTATTTAAAATCACTCGCGGCTAATGAATTGTCGGCTCCGTAACACAGAGAACAGTCATTCATCGAAAGTCATTGATAAAAAAAAAAAAAAAAGCGTGGGGGTCCCCCCAAATTCAATAACCAGGCCCTTCAGGTCTGCTATGGATATTAAGGGGAACCCCGGCCAAAAAAAAAAATGGCGTGGGGTCCCCCTCAAAAATCCATACCAGACCCTTTATCCGAGCACGCAACCTGGCAGGCCGCAGGAAAAGAGGGGGGACGAGAGTGCCCCCCCCCTCCTGAACCATACCGGGCCACATGCCCTCAACATTGGGAGGGTGCTTTGGGGTCCCCCCCAAAGCACCTTGTCCCCATGTTGATGAAGACAAGGGCCTCATCCCCACAACCCTGGCCATTGGTTGTGGGGGTCTGCGGGCAGGGGGGCTTATCGGAATCTGGAAGCCCCCTTTAACAAGGGGACCCCCAGATCCCGCCCCCCTGTGTGAAATGGTAAGGGGGTACAAAAGTACCCCTACCATTTCACCAAAAAAGTGTCAAAAATGTTAAAAATGACAGGAGACTGTCTTTGACAATTCCTTTATTAAAATCTTCTTTCTTCTGGTCTTCTTCAGTCTTCGGTTTCTTCATCTTCTCCTTCCATCTTCTTCCTCCGATCCGCTTCTTCTTGCTCTGGTCTTCTCGTCCTTCTCATCCGGCATCTTCTTTCATGGCGACAGCGTCTGTTCTTCTGCATCGGGCCGCTCCTCGCAATGGGAGGCTCCCGCTGTGTGAGGCTTCGCTGCGTCTGACAGGTCTTTTATAAACGGAGGGCACCTGGTGACCCCGCCCCCTCTGACGTCATGGGGAAAGCCATAGGGAATTCAGGGAAAATCAGATTTTAATAAAGGAATTGTCAAAGACCGTCTCCGGTCATTTTTACAATTTTTGACACTTTTTTGGTGAAATGGTAGGGGTACTTTTGTTCCCCCTTACCATTTCACACAAGGGGGAGGTGGGATCTGGGGGTCCCCTTGTTAAAGGGGGCTTCCAGATTCCGATAAGCCCCCCGCCCGCAGACCCCCACAACCAATGGCCAGGGTTGTGGGGATGAGGCCCTTGTCCTCATCAACATGGGGACAAGTTGCTTTGGGGGGTCACAGACCCCCAAAGCACACTCCCAATGTTGAGGGCATGTGGCCTGGCACGGTTCAGGAGCTCTCGTCCCCCCCTCTTTTCCTGCGGCCTGCCAGGTTGCGTGCTCGGATAAGGGTCTGGTATGGATTTTGAGGGGGACCCCGCAACATTTTATTTTTTTTTGGCCGGGGTTCCCCTTAAAATCCATCCCAGACCTGAAGGGCCTGGTAATTGAATTTGGGGGGACCCCCACGCTTTTTTTATCAATGACTTTGAATGAATGACTGTTGTTACGGAGCCGACTAGTCATTAGCCGCGAGTGATTTTAAATAGCTTTTTTTCCTGCAAAAATTACACTTTGTACAGGGACAGTTCTAAGCACGGGAAACATGCGCCTCTTCACAGATATACTATAGAGTTGCAACGTTAATACATTTTTGGATAATTCGTTATTTATCGTTACGAATATCGACACTCTACGAATAATAATTATTCGTAGAGTGTCGATATTCGTAACGATAAATAACGAATTATCCAAAAATGTATTAACGTTGCAACTCCATAGCATGTCTGTGAAGGGGCGCATGTTTCCGTGCTTAGAACTGTCTCTGTACAAAGTGTCATTTTTGCAGGAAAAAAAAGCTATTTAAAATCACTTGCGGCTAATGAATTGTCGGCTCCCGTAACACAGAGAACAGTCATTCATTCAAAGTCATTGATAAAAAAAGCGTGGGGGTCCCCCAAATTCAATTACCAGGCCCTTCAGGTCTGCTATGGATTCGCTTCAAATAAAAAAAAAAAAAGAAGGACGTAGGGGTCCCCCTAAATATCCATACCAGACCCTTCAGGTCTGGGATGGATTTTAAGGGGAACCCCGGGCAAAAAAAAAAAAAATGGCGTGGGGTCCCCCTCAAAATCCATACCAGACCCTTATCCGAGCACGCAACCTGGCAGGCCGCAGGAAAAGAGGGGGGGCGAGAGCGCCCCCCCTCCTGAACCGTACCAGGCCACATGCCCTCAACATTGGGAGGATGCTTAGGGGGTCTGTGACCACCCAAAGCACCTTGTCCCCATGTTGATGAGGACAAGGGCCTCATCCCCACAACCCTGGCCATTGGTTGTGGGGGTCTGCGGGCAGGGGGGGCTTATCGGAATCTGGAAGCCCCCTTTAACAAGGGGACCCCCAGATCCCACCCCCCCCCCCCTGTGTGAAATGGTAAGGGGGTACTACTATTTCACCAAAAAAGTGTCAAAAATTGTAAAAATGACAGGAGACGGTCTTTGACAATTCCTTTATTAAAATCTTCTTTCATCTTCTTTCTTCTGGTCTTCTTCCTTCCTTCTTCCTTCCTTCATCCTTCGGCTTCTTAATCTTGTCCTTCCGGCATCTTCTTCCATCTTCTTCTTCGTCCGATCCGCTTCTTCTTGCTCTGGTCTTCTCCTCCTTCTCGTCCGGCATCTTCTTCCACGGCGTCTGCGTCTGTTCTTCTGTGTCAGGCCGTTCCTCGCAATGGGAGGCTCCCGCTGTGTGAGGCTTCACTCCGTCTGACAGGTCTTTTATAACGGAGGGCACCTGGTGATCCCGCCCCCCTCTGACATCATGGGGAAAGCCATAGGGAAGTCCCCATGACATCCCCGTGCGTCAGGGGGGGCGGGTTTACCAGGTGCCCTCCTTTATAAAAGACCTGTCAGCCGCAGCGAAGCCTCACACAGCGGGAACCTCCCATTGCGAGGAGCGGCCCGACACAGAAGAAAAGACGCCGGACGCCATGGAAGAAGATGCCGGACGAGAAGGACGAGAAGACCAGAGCAAGAAGAAGCAGATCGGAGGAAGAAGATGGAAGAAGATGCCAGAAGGAGAAGATGAAGAAACCGAAGGATGAAGAAAGGAAGAAGACCAGAAGAAAGAAGATTTTAATAAAGGAATTGTCAAATACCGTCTCCTGTCATTTTTAGCATTTTTTACACTTTTTTGGTGAAATGGTAGGGGTAAAAGTACCCCCTTACCATTTCACACAGGGGGGGGACGGGATCTGGGGGTCCCCTTGTTAAAGGGGGCTTCCAGATTCCGATAAGCCCCCCGCCCGAAGACCCCCACAACCAATGGCCAGGGTTGTGGGGATGAGGCCCTTGTCCTCATCAACATGGGGACAAGGTGCTTTGGGGGGGACCCCAAAGCACCCTCCCAATGTTGAGGGCATGTGGCCTGGTACAGTTCAGGAGGGGGGGGGCGCTCTCGTCCCCCCTCTTTTCCTGCGGCCTGCCAGGTTGCGTGCTCGGATAAAGGGTCTGGTATGGATTTTGAGGGGGACCCCACGCCATTTTTTTTTTGCCCGGGGTTCCCCTTAAAATCCATCCCAGATCTGAAGGGTCTGGTATGGATATTTAGGGGGGACCCCACGTCATTTTTTTTTTAATTTGAAGTGGGGTTCCCCTTAATATCCATAGCAGACCTGAAGGGCCTGGTTATTGAATTTGGGGGGACCCCAACGCTTTTTTTTTTTTATCAATGACTTTCAATAAATGACTGTTCTGTGTTACGGAGCCGACAATTCATTAGCCGCGAGTGATTTTAAATAGCTTTTTTTCCTGCAAAAATTACACTTTGTCATTCGAATCATTAATTATATCCACTATAATAATTTCTTTCGTATTAGTTGAAATTCGATATTTGGTAGTTGGATTTGAATTGTTCTATGTGTTACGGGAACCGGCAATTCATTAGCCGCGAGTGATTAACGATTCGTAACGATTCAAATTTTTTTAACGATTTGTACGAAATCGAACGGAATTCGTACACGAATTACGATTTTTTTTTTTTAACGAAACGGAACGAAACTAATTTCTTGCCGGTTCCCATGTCTACCAAGTTCTAATCCCTCAATAAAAATACAAAAACAAAGATGGACTTGTTCATTGTCTTGGAGTGTCTGGAAGTGAATGCCGGGTGACAGGTGGGACTACTACATTCTGCAGCCCCTATGGAAGTACCGCTACACCAGTTTTCCAGTTGAAGACCCCTCATAATGGGGACTGTTGCTGGGTAATGGATAGTCACCTTAGCCCATAGTTCAGCTTTTGGAGAACCTGCTGTTTTGCTCAGCATAGGCACCAAAACTGCTGATTTACTACAACTGCTTACTTATTAACAAAAAAAAAAAAAGGTGGCCATGTATAGCTGCAATGGCCTTTTCGGCTACAGTTTTATTTCAACATGTCGTGAAACCTTATTCCCTGCATCTGGCTGGTTCCTGACCTAGAAGATCTGTACAAGCAAAGAACATAGGGATGGAATTGTTTCCCTGACAGAACTTAATTAAGATGGATGCTTGGGAATATTTTGCGCTGTGTTGTGGTTTGTAATTACACTTGTGTTCTCCGGCACTGACATTGTTCTCATATGCTCCCTATGTTTCTGCTTTTCCTTTCTTACTAAAGAAGGAAGTAAGTGATTCCTAAAATATGAAATGCACATGCGGGCAAAAGAAGAAAGGCAACAACATTATTTGGTTTACTGTATTAAAGAGAAAAGCATCCTCCCAATGTTGAGGGCATGTGGCCTGGTACGGTTCAGGAGGGGGGGGCGCTCTCGCCCCCCCTCTTTTCCTGCGGCCTGCCAGGTTGCGTGCTCGGATAAGGGTCTGGTATGGATTTTGAGGGGGACCCCACGCCATTTTTTTTTTTTGCCCGGGGTTCCCCTTAAAATCCATCCCAGACCTGAAGGGTCTGGTATGGATATTTAGGGGGACCCCTACGTCCTTTTTTTTTTTTTATTTGAAGCGAATCCATAGCAGACCTGAAGGGCCTGGTAATTGAATTTGGGGGGACCCCCACGCTTTTTTTTATCAATGACTTTGAATGAATGACTGTTCACTGTGTTACGGGAGCCGACAATTCATTAGCCGCAAGTGATTTTAAATAGCTTTTTTTTTCCTGCAAAAATGACACTTTGTACAGAGACAGTTCTAAGCACGGAAACATGCGCCCCTTCACAGACATGCTATGGAGTTGCAACGTTAATACATTTTTGGATAATTCGTTATTTATCGTTACGAATATCGACACTCTACGAATAATTATTATTCGTAGAGTGTCGATATTCGTAACGATAAATAACGAATTATCCAAAAATGTATTAACGTTGCAACTCTCTAGTATATCTGTGAAGAGGCGCATGTTTCCCGTGCTTAGAACTGTCCCTGTACAAAGTGTAATTTTTGCAGGAAAAAAAGCTATTTAAAATCACTCGCGGCTAATGAATAGTCGGCTCCGTAACACAGAACAGTCATTCATTCAAAGTCATTGATAAAAAAAGCGTGGGGGTCCCCCAAATTCAATTACCAGGCCCTTCAGGTCTGGGATGGATTTTAAGGGGAACCCCGGCCAAAAAAAAAAAAAAATGTTGCGGGGGTCCCCCTCAAAATCCATACCAGACCCTTATCCGAGCACGCAACCTGGCAGGCCGCAGGAAAAGAGGGGGGGACGAGAGCTCCTGAACCGTGCCAGGCCACATGCCCTCAACATTGGGAGTGTGCTTTGGGGGTCTGTGACCCCCCAAAGCAACTTGTCCCCATGTTGATGAGGACAAGGGCCTCATCCCCACAACCCTGGCCATTGGTTGTGGGGGTCTGCGGGCGGGGGGCTTATCGGAATCTGGAAGCCCCCTTTAACAAGGGGACCCCCAGATCCCGCCTCCCCCTGTGTGAAATGGTAAGGGGGAACAAAAGTACCCCTACCATTTCACCAAAAAAGTGTCAAAAATTGTAAAAATGACCGGAGACGGTCTTTGACAATTCCTTTATTAAAATCTGATTTTCCCTGAATTCCCTATGGCTTTCCCCATGACGTCAGAGGGGGCGGGGTCACCAGGTGCCCTCCGTTTTATAAAAGACCTGTCAGACGCAGCGAAGCCTCACACAGCGGGAGCCTCCCATTGCGAGGAGCGGCCCGATGCAGAAGAACAGACGCTGTCGCCATGAAAGAAGATGCCGGATGAGAAGGACGAGAAGACCAGAGCAAGAAGAAGCGGATCGGAGGAAGAAGATGGAAGGAGAAGATGAAGAAACCGAAGACTGAAGAAGACCAGAAGAAAGAAGATTTTAATAAAGGAATTGTCAAAGACAGTCTCCTGTCATTTTTAACATTTTTGACACTTTTTTGGTGAAATGGTAGGGGTACTACCCCCTTACCATTTCACACAGGGGGGCGGGATCTGGGGGTCCCCTTGTTAAAGGGGGCTTCCAGATTCCGATAAGCCCCCCTGCCCGCAGACCCCCACAACCAATGGCCAGGGTTGTGGGGATGAGGCCCTTGTCTTCATCAACATGGGGACAAGGTGCTTTGGGGGGGACCCCAAAGCACCCTCCCAATGTTGAGGGCATGTGGCCCGGTATGGTTCAGGAGGGGGGGGCACTCTCGTCCCCCCTCTTTTCCTGCGGCCTGCCAGGTTGCGTGCTCGGATAAAGGGTCTGGTATGGATTTTTGAGGGGGACCCACGCCATTTTTTTTTTTTTTTGGCCGGGGTTCCCCTTAATGTCCATAGCAGACCTGAAGGGCCTGGTTATTGAATTTGGGGGGACCCCCACGCTTTTTTTTTTTTTTTATCAATGACTTTCGATGAATGACTGTTCTCTGTGTTACGGAGCCGACAATTCACTAGCCGCGAGTGATTTTAAATAGCTTTTTTTTCCTGCAAAAATGACACTTTGTCATTCAAATCATTTGTTATATCCGCTATAATAATTTCTTTCGTATTAGTTGAAATTCTATATTTGGTAGTTGGATTAGAATAATTTGGAGCCGAAATTCGTAAACGTAATTTCGTATTCCGTACAGAATTCGGATTCGAAAAAATTCGTACTACGGATTCGTACGAATTTCGAATTCGTATGAAACTAATTGCACATGTCTAGAACTTGGATGGGGTAAAGGAATTCATGGGATGCCCAGAAAATTATTCTTGCATGGTATGGGACAATTCAGATATTCTCCTTCTGCACAACACTTTCTGCAGACTATCTCTCCTCCTCCCTTCAGCACAATTCTATTCCGGATCAGCTAGCGCATGGATAGGCCCATCTCTAGTTTCAGCTAGACCTTAGCGAAGTTCCTTATTACAGGCAGGGACTGCGGGCCCCTTTAGTGTAGCAACAAAATAGGAAAAGTCTTTAGTGCTAGCTGACCTTGTTGGTAGACTACTGATCCCAGTCAGCCCTTTGCAGACCTGGACAGCTCTCTTAGCTGCAGCAGCCAGACTTTGCCAGTAACAGTTTTTTCCCTGCTGGCTCTACATCCATCTCTGACTGTACACTCCAGGTCCTCTCCGGCATGTCTCTCTCAGCTCTCCTGACTGTGCCTGCCACTCATGGACACCTGATGGATCCCTCCTGGAGACTTGCCTGGCAGTATTCCCCACCTCCCTCTCCTGCTCTTGTTCAGGACACCCCTTGGGTTGTGTAGGGTTTCTTCACAGAACCAAGCCCCTTGCCCAGGGTCACCCAACCCCCCAGACTCCTCCAAGGCCTGACAGCCTAAAACTTCATCTCCAGTTCTTCCACCCGAACAACCCTTCTCCAGCTGGGCTAACCCTGGGTATTTAAGGAGGCCTGCCCCCTGCCAATCCAGATTGGGGTGTTCCCAGGAGCCCTGACATATCCCCAGACAGCTCCACCTTTCTTCCACTCCTTCCTTCTAGAAGCAGAAGGGAGGTAACCGAAAGATGAAACTAGCTGTGAGTCACCAGCCTGCTCTAAACCACTCCCAGCCACATGTCAACTCTAGCACCTACCTAAGTAGAGGGTGCTACACGGGCATCCCTGGATTTGTTCCTGGGAGCAAGGCAACATAAACTTTAAGTTTGCAGGAGCAGGGCCCTTCTAACCCTCCTGTTTTTTAATTGTACTGTTGGTGTATTGTGTCCCTTTTTATATTGTAAAGCGCTGCGCAAAAACTGTTGGCGCTATATAAATCATGTATAATAATAATAATATAATGTACTCATCACATTACACAAGTGTGAGCTATGCTCATTATTCTGCTACTCCTCCTTTTAACAGTCCAGTCACAGCTAGGGACGCATCCGATAGTGATCTGACTTTTGTTCCATTCCATAGAGTGCAATACTTATGTAAAGTTACAATTTGTCCAACAAAACACATCATCCACCACTTACAAGTAAGGTGAACACAATATTTAAAGTGGAGTTTCAGCCCAAAAAAAAAAAAAAAATTATTTATGTGCTTAAAAAAAAAAAAGTCACCTCCTAAATGCCTGCTGCTAGGGGGTCCCTCGTAATCTGTCTCCTTCAGTGCCTGGGCTCCTGACGTCGCTTCCCTCGGTGCAGGAAGGGAGATCACCTCTCCCCCCTCCCTCTTGTCAATGATTGCGCGGCGCTGCTCACGCATGCGCAGTGGGTGCCCGGCTGTGAAGCCACAGCCAGGCTCCCACAGTTAAAATGCAGACGCCGCCAAGTGGAGGGGGAGATGAGCAGGGCTTCGATTCCCCGCGTCCGATTTATTAAGTCAGCAGCTTCAGTATTTTTAGCTGCTGACTTTAAAAAAAAAAAAAAATTTTAAGTGGGAACACCACTTTATGAAAGATAATTATAGACTGATGGAATTAAAGGAACTAGTGAAATATTAACATTGATATTTTGGTATTTTCATTAAGGTTTCTAAAAAAATTTAAGGGCCATGATAGAACATACCTTGTAACACATACACTCATCCATTGCTTAGATCTGTTTGATGATTTTGCTCATTATAATTATATTGTTTATCTTGCTTTTGGTTATCTTGTGGTTGGAGAAGACAAGTCAATAGGGTGCCTGAAATGAAGAAATGCTTGGCATTAGCAATAATGAATTTGTAAAAATGTTTTTCTCTTTCTGGGGTCTTTGGTGGGGAGTATGGAGCCTCTGCATATCTGCCTCATATGTATTCACTTAGATATGGGTATTGTATAGCATCTCATATTGGATGAAGCTATACATTTTATAGCTATAGTCTTATTTCTAATCTGATTTAACCACTTCAGCTCCAGAAGGTTTACCCTCCGTCGTGACCAGAGCATTTTTTGTGATGCAGCACTGCGTTGCTTTAACTGATAATTGCGCGGTTGTGCGATGCTGTACTCAAATAAAATTAATGTCCTTTTTTCCTACAAATAGAGCTTTCTTTTGGTGGTATTTGATCACCTTTGTTTTCATTTTTTATTATTTATTTTAATTTATTTTCTATTTTTTACGCTATAAACAAAAAAAGACAGACAATTTTGAAAAAAATGTATATGCCATAAACTTATATCCAATAAAAAAAAAATGTAAAAAAAACTATTTTTTCATCAACTTGGGCCAATATGTATTCTGCTACATGTTCTTGGTAAAAAAAAAAAAAAAATACCAATAAGCGTATATTGATTGGTTTGCACAAAAGTTATCGCATCTAGAAACTATGCATAGATTATGGACTTTATTTTCTTTATATTTTTTTACTAGTAATGGCGGCGATCAGCGTTTTTTTTTTTTTTTTTGCAGGACTGCAACATTGCGGCAGTCAAGTCTGACACTAAGTGATACTTTTTTGGGGACCAGTGACACCAATACAGTGATCAGTGCTAAAAAAAAAAGCACTGTCACTGTATAAATGACACTGACGGGGGTTAACATCAGGGTTGATCAAAGAGTTAAATATGTGCCTAGGTGGTGCTTGATAACTGTAGGGGGGTTTGACTGGAGGAAGAGAGAGATCTATGTTCATGCTTACCAGGAACACTCTTCCCCACTGACAGAACGGCGATCTGCCTTGTTTACATATGCAGACCACCGTTCTGCCTCTCTACAAACGCTGATTGGACATATTGGTAACAAGTCGACGGAGAGCCCCAGACTTGGAAGAAGCGAACAACGTACAGGTATGTTGTTTCGTGTAGCCGGGCTGCTCTACCTGCACTATATGTGCGGTGGGCGGTACCGGAAGCTGTTAATACCTTAGGTTCTATTAACAGCCACCCAGTGACATTAGTCATTCATCTTGATGCTAATTACAATGACCATCCAATATTTGCAAGACCATAGGTTAATTCGGTGGTTGACTAGTTCCCTAGTTATTGGAAAAGGCTGGAAATAGTCGTATAACACTAACAATTGAGCACTGTCCATTATACTTTTTTAATTTGCACTAACATCCAATTATTCAGGACAAGCTTTCGGGGGGGAACCTCCTTCTTCAAAGTCCAAGCAGTACTAATACACAATGTTTTAGGCAGGCCATAGATGGTGTGAATTTCAACTTGGTACATTCAAGCAGTAGTAAAAAAACCTGCAAGGCAATATCATCTGCTAGTATACATCGCATACTAGTACATTATGAAGTACTTGCCTTAGAACGAAGCTCCCGCAGTCTGTCCGGTCACGGCCGAGGGGGGCTGACATGTTTCCTCTGCGTTTTTCTTCCAGGTACGTGGGCTCTGGCACTGTGAGTGGCCGGAGCTGCGATGATGTCACTCCTGTGCCAAACCAAGGTCCACATTTAGTCTATTATCTTTTGTGTCAAATAGAATAATTTTTACTTTAATAGTTAGTGCAAATAAATAAAAAAAAAAATAAGGTATAACGGACAGTACTCAATTGTTCTTGTTGCAATTACACTGATACAACTACAAACACCTCTTATATGACACTAAAACACACAAGATAGATTACATTTGTCCACCACACTTCAGAGAAGCATTATTTGGGCAGCTGTCCTTTGGCAGGAGGATGACCTAATGAACCTATGACCTTGTGATCAGAGTGTACAGTATCTGACCAGAAGAACTGACGTTGATCGCCTATCTGGAAACCCATCTATTAAAAGATAACAGGATCTTATTTGGACTTGAAAATGTTAAATTGTATGGGGCTGTATAGGTTGTGTAGGTTTGTATTTGGGAGTATAAATCGGTCTATGGATATATAAATTAGGGAGTGGGTGTGTGGGTGCATAAATGGGGGTGCAGATGGATGTAAATTTGGGTGTATGTGTATATAAATGGGTGTGCGTGTTGGTGCATGGGTGGGTGTATAGCTGGGCGTGTGTGTGTGTGTGTGTGAGAAAATGAAATCTATAGTTGTTTGTGTGCATAATAAATGGATGGGTTTATATAGGCGTGTGTGGGTTAGTGTATACATGGGTTTCAGGGTGGGTGTATAGTTTGGGTGTTAGGGTGGGGTGTTATAATGGGTGTGAGGGTTTATAAACGGGTGTGTGGGTTGGGGAAGTAAAGGGTGGGTTTATAGGTTGATGTAGGGGTGTGTGGGTGTATAAATGGATGTGTGGGAGGTGTATATATGGGTTGGTTGGTGGGGGTATAGGTGGATGTGTAGGTGGGTGCATACATAAGTGTTTGAATGTGTATATATGAATGTTTTTGGTGGGTAACCAGCTGCCTGAGAGAATTTTAGATAATATTCTTACTTACCGAATCTATCAGGATGCCAGCACATTTCTCCTAATAGCAATTGTAAGCCCTGATGAAGAGGGTCCTTCAGAACCCTAGACACCTGTTGGCTTTTTCTAAGTAGATGTACTTGGACCCTGTCGCCCTATAAAAGAAATATACCTTTAAAGCAGAAAGTATATATGTGCCTCTGATGTGCCTCTTCCTCCTGAGCAGCTTCATGCCTCTCCATTGAAAAGGAATAGAAGCATGAAGTTCCTTCTAAAATAAAGACTTTCAGGATTTTCAAACGTCTGTCTCTCACTAGATTCTCCTGCTGATCCCTATATCCGTAATGTGCGCTGTAGTGACATAAGTGTTCAAGAGAGGAACCAGTTATCTACCGATGTAATAAATCAGTACAGTATGTCACTCAACTGAGTAGCATCAATGCAAAAATTAACTACCAAGAGTTGATCTAAAATTTAAAGGCTAAGTCCACCTATTGCAAATGCACTATATTACCAAAAGTATTGGAACACCTGCCTTTGCACGCACATGAACTTCAATATTGAGTTGGCCCACCCTTTGCAGCTATAAAACAGCTTCAACTTTTATGGGAAGGCTGTCCACAAGGTTTAGGAGTGTGTCTATGGAAATGTTTGACCATTTTTCCAGAAGCCCATTTGTGAGGTCAGGCACTGATGTTGGACGAGAAGGACTCTGTGCAGGCCAGTCAAGTTCCTCCACCCCAAACTCACTCATCCATGTCTTTATGGACCTTGCTTTGTGCACTGGTCTAAATCATTTAGGGGAGGGGGGATTGTGGTGTGGGGTTGTTTTTCAGGGGTTGGGCTTGGCCCCTTAGTTCCAGTGAAGGAATCTCTTAAGGCATCTGCAAAGCAAGACATTTTAGACAATTTCATGCTCCCAACTTTCTGGGAACAGTTTGGGGATGGCCCCTTCCTGTTTCAACATGACTGAGCACCAGTGCACAAAGCAAGATCCATAAAGACATGCATGAGCGAGTTTGGGGTGGAGGAACTTAACTGGCCTGCACAGGGTCCTGACCTTAACTTGATAGAACACCTTTGGGATGAATTTGAGTGGAGATTGCGAGCCAAGCCTTCGTGTCCAACATTAGCGCCTGACCTCACAAATGCGCTTCTGGAAGAATGGTCAAACATTCCCATAGACACACTTCTAAACCTTGTGGACAGCCTTCCCAGAAGAGTTGACGTTATAGCTGCAAAGGGTTGGCCAACTCAATATTGAACCCTACGGACTAAGACTGGAATGCAATGAAAGTTCATGTGGGTGTAAAGGCAGGCGTCAAAATACTTTTGCTAATATAGTGTAAATGCACCCTAAAACATAAAGTATGCAGCACTAATAGTAATATTTGTACATTAAGTGCTGAGAATATGTGATATTTCAAAACAGTCCAAAATAAATTTGTGATGATGGTTCCGGTCATAGAAACATTAGTGATTTGATTCCACCACCAATGTAAGCTGGATTCTTACCAGAGTTGAGGGACTCTATTACGGATTCAAATGCGCCTAGTATAGCCGCTTGCCGACCGCTGCACGACGATGTCAGCAGAAATTGGCACGGCTGCGCAAATGGTTGTACCCGTACGTCCCTCTGTCATCGCAGGCTAGCAGGCACCTGCACATTGCTGGTGGCCCGCGATCGTGACACTGAGAGGAAGAATGGGGCATTTCTCTGTTCTGCCTAGTGACATGATCTACTGCTCCCAGTTATCTCTATCATGTTCTAGTGAGCCCACCCCCCCTACAGTTAGAAAACACTGAGGGAACACACTTAACCCCTTGATCGCCCCCTAGTGTTTAACCCTTTCCCTGCCAGTGAGATTTATACAGTAATCAGTGGCTATTTTTAGCTCTGATCGCTGTATAAATGTCAATGGTCCCAAAATAGTGTCAAAAGTGTCCGATCTGTCTGCTGCATAGTCGCAGTCATGATAAAAATCTCAGATCGCCATCATTACTAATAAAAAAAATATATATATATATATATAAAATAAAAAAATTATAATAAATGCCATAAATCTATCTATTTTATAGACGCTATAACTGATGCGTAAACCAATCAATATAAGCTTATTGCAATATTTTTTGTAGAAGAATGCATATCTGCCTAAACTGAGGATGAAATTCGTTTTTTTATATACCTTTTTTGGGGATATTTATTTTAGTAAAAAAAAAAATATATATATATATATATATATATATATATATATATATATATATATATATATATATATATATATATATATATATATATATATATATATATATATATAATATTATTATTATTATTTTATTTATTTATTTTTTCAAAATTTGTCGTGTTGTTTTTTTTTTTTTATAGCACAAAAAAAAAAATGCAGAGGTCATCAAATACCACCAAAAGAAAGCTCTATTTGTGGGGAAAAAAGAACGTGAATTTTGATTGGGTGCAATGTCGCACGACCGCGTAATTGTCAGTTAAAGCGACTCAGTGCCGTATCGCAAAAAATGTTCTGGTCAATAAAGCTCTTTTATGGTTTTACACTGTGTTGATGTCTTCTTTGTTTCATATCCACAATGATAACCCATTTCATCATCCCTACTGAGATGTACCCGGATTGTATATGATTCATTAGGATGTTCCTGGATGACATATGATTACTCTGGTAAGAGTCTAAATTACATTGGTGGTGGAATTGGATCACTAATGTTTCTATGACCGTAACCATTATCACGATTGCATGAAATTTATTTTGGACTGTTTTGAAATATCACATTCTTGGCACTTAATGTATAAATATTACTATTAGCGCTGCATACTTTGTTTTTAAGTTGTATTGCACTATATTTTAAGTTGTATTGCACAATATGTCTGACTGTTTTTGGTAGCGACTTTCTTTGCCAGCACGTTTTCCCCCTTTTCACAATTGTAAATGCACCCACATTGCAGAAAAACAAAATGTGCATGTATCATTTCTTTTTTTTTTTTTTTTTTTTTGCATATGAGCCTGAGTGCAAAGCATTGCAGTTGTAATCAGTCGATTTTTGGGTTCAATGCACAGGCTCCTGCAAACTCTTCCTCCAGCTCCATGTCTGTACTGAGTTCAGTGTTGGTCATCTTACTTTAAAAAAGTAATTAGTTACGTTACAAATTACTTCTCCCAAAAAGTAATTGAGTTAGTAACTCAGTTACTACATTGGAAAAGTAATTAGTTACTCAGCAAAGTAACTGACTTTTTTTTAAATATTCTATACGTGTAACTAAGGGGCAGGTCTAGTATTACTGTAACCAAGGGGCGCATTTATTATTATTGTTATATATCGTGTAACCAAGGGGCTGCTCTATTATTACTCTAACCAAGGGGCAGATCTGTTATAGCGTGTAAGCAAGGGCGGGTCTATTATTATTATATCGTGTAAGGGGCGGATGGCTACAGAAGAGGGCGAATGTTAAATTAATGGGCAGAGCTCGATATATAACAATAATAATAAATGCGCCCCTTGGTTACAGTAATACTAGACCCGCCCCTTAGTTACACGATAGACGCCCCTTGCAGAGTAGCACGAGCATCGGGAGCGTGCGGCATCGCCTCGTACAATTACATGTTAACTGCGCCTGCTCGGTGTAGAGTTCACTCAGAGCTGTTTAGGTTCGGCAATTTTCGGGAAGCTCCGTAGTCCTTCGTACTGCGCAAGCCCTGCGCCTGCGCAGTACAGGGGGTCCTTATCCGGCGGGGGAACTTTTTCGGCAGGACACCGGAATTACACTACTGCCATCTAGTGGCTGTAGATGTAATTGGGGTAACTAAGCCAAAGTAATGGTAACTGAGTTACCATGAGGGGAAAAGTAATTAGTTAGATTACTAGTTACCCTCTAAAGTAACTGAGTTACGTAACTCAGTTTATTTTAACTCAGTTACTTACATCACTGACTGAGTTACAGACTTTCAGTTATGGGGAAGTGTCAATGGACTAGAAGTGTGATAATCACTGCACTGATGTTGACATGCGACGGTGGAGCTGCACACAGCCGCATAAAATGTAAAAAAGTGACAGGAGATGCCAGGAAAAAGAACAATGCAATCCTGTAGGGGGGAAACTGTTCAGGGGTGGGCAGGGGGCAGCTTGGCACCATGCAAAATATGGATGCATCATTTAGGATGGTATAAAAGATGGACTTGGCCTTTAAGGGGGCTGTATAAGAAGACAGGTCCCATCTTGAAGACCTTAAACTCTGGCAATGTCTTTCCAGGAGTTTCTGGACAATGTCATGTCTGATTAGATTTTCTGTTCATTTGCACATAACAAGATGTTTTGTTGGCCATTGTGTAACCTAACAACACTGAGAGTATGTTCAGAGGTAATCGGAATCCAGCTCTGGCACCATTCCCTAACTAAAAGCCAATAGTAATCTCATTTTTGTTCTATTCCACAGAGTGTGACACTTCCGTATAGTAACACATTGTCCAGGAAAACACATTGCTTACACGTAGAGAAGGGAGACCCTCAGTATTCTACACCAGATACTTTCATTTTACAAAATACCAGATCTGTTCAACCAACCGTACCTCCATGCAGTTTTCTTAAGGTGGTCCTATCATTAGATATACAGTATATTTTCATGCTAAGTAATGTGAAAGTATAAGCACCCTAGCCTTACCTGTCAATACCTTCATCTGCTTTTCTTTCCAGTAGGATTGCACCATCATTGTTTTGCAACATACAACATTTACTTTCTGGACTGAGATGCTGCCTCAAATTTTACTATATTACTATTAATATTACTATGCAATAGTTTTGTGAAGTAGTCTTAGTTAAACCGTCCCTTTTTGTTCACAAATGTTGGACACATCAGCTTCAGATGCAGGCTCTCACCTTGACTACAGTGTTAAAATGTTACACTTTGATCACTGGAAGGAGACTGAGAAAATGCTCCTTCCTGCCCGCAGCAGACTGATGACATCATTCTAAGTTTAGTCAAAGTTACTGAACTGGAACTTAGGGATTATTTTAAAATACAAAAAAAAATACAACTTTTTTTTTTGTTGGCAATTTTATGTAGACTTGTAAAATTCAATTTGATTAGGGCAACTCTGTGTAATATCTGTACAGAGTACAAAGTAATTGAGTAAACTTCTCCTAATAGACAACAAAAATTGTGGGTTAAACACGTACCTTGGAATACCTTGCAGGTTTTAAACCTACACGTATAGGATCCCACAGTGAATAACCATATTTTCTTGGTAATCTTGGATTAAAAATAACTAGGTGACAACACAGAATCTAGTATTGGGGCTTTTCTGCAGATAAATCTACCAAAATGTTCTAGTGTATAATAAAGAAAATTGTCAGCATATAAAACTGGTAAACTTCCCATTATCTGATGCAATTTCTTTAGAAAATGTAGTCTTTGTCATGTGCCTCTGCCACAATACTTCCTCTCTTTTTACCCATTCCACCACTTGCTATTCTTGAAGCAATCCTCTTTGCTCTTGTAATGTTACACACAGGATGTCCTCTTTTACCCAGATGTCTGTCTATAAAATCTTCATCAAAGAATATACAGGAGAACAATTATTTACCAAATGGTATAGTTTTAAAGTGGTTGTAAACCCTTACAAACCACTTTGACCTACAGGTAAGCCTAGATTAAGGCTTACCTGTAGGTCCAATAAATATCTCCTATACAAACAAACCCAAGGATAAATCCATTAGCAGAATATTGGCATGCATTAAAAAAGGGATTTACTCCAAAGAAAAAAGAGAAAAAAAAAATTCTACCACTTTATAAAACTCTCTGGTTTGGCCACATCTGGAATATTCCGTCCAGTTCTGGTCACCAATCCTCAGAAAGGATGTGCTGGAACTGGAGAGTTCAGAGAAGGTCAAAAAAATAAGGGGGCTGGAGGACCTCAAATATGACCAGTTATATGACCTAGTTAACCACTAGGGGGCGGGGAGGCGGTTAAGTGTATCCTAGGGGCGTGTTTCGTACTGTCTGGGGGGGTGGCTGTGTGTGACACCACACTGATTGCTGCTCCCGATGACAGGGAGCAGACGATCAGTGTGCTGTCGTTAGGCAGAACGGGGAGATGCTGTTTACATCGGCATCTCCCTGTTCTTGAGCTCCGTGACACGATCGCGGGTATCCACAGCAGGCGTGGGCACGGCGAGAAATTCAAAGTAACGCACGGGTACATTACTTTGCCCAGCCATGCCATTCTGCCGATGTATATGTGCCGACAGCGGTCGGCAAGTGGTTAAGGAAAAAAAACTTAAATTTTAAATAAAGAACTCTGAAGAAAAATAAGGATCAGTGCTCATCTGCAGCCTCACAATTGCCCATCAATGCAGCTTGATCAATGCCAATCTGCAGCCTGATCAATGCCCATGTGCAGCCTCACCATTGCCATGAATGCAGCCTGATCAATTCCCATCTGCAGCCTCACCTCAGATTACTGCTGCCTCGAAGGGGACAGGGAGGGGGGCGGGACGAGCGTCGTCTGATTACATACAGCGAGAATCTCCTGTTTATGCTATGCATATTAGCTCATTATGCCTTTGCCTTGCAGGTTCCATTTTATTTTTTTCCCAAGGAGGCTCTACTTCCTCTTTAATGGTGTTACATAGTTACGTAGATGGTAAGGTTGAATAAAGACAATAGTCCATCCAATTCAACCTATGTTAGTGTGTGTTTGTGTAGATACTGTATTTATTGAACTATAACATGCACTTTTCACCCTGAAAATCGGGTGCAAATAGTGTGTGTGTTATACGCCGATACTGCGATTTGGGCTGCTTGGGAGGGAACGGGGTGAGACGAGTGCCGTCAGATTACATACAGCGAGAATCTCCTGTTTTACTCAGAGGCCTCTGTAATAGGAAGTTCCTTCTCCTGGGACGGCATTGGACCAGTGTTCTGTCTATCATAGAAGCTGGTCCAGGAGGCGGGACTTTGTATTAAAGAGGCCGCCGGATAAACAGGAGATTCTCGCTGTATGTAATCGGACGACGCTCGTCCCGCCCCCCTCCCTGTCCCCTTCGAGGCAGCAGTAATCTGAGGTGAAGCTGCAGATGGGAATTGATCAGGCTGCATTCATGGCAATGATGAGGCTGCACATGGGCATTAATCAGGCTGCAGATTGGCATTGATCAAGCTGCATTGATGGGCAATTGTGAGGCTGCAGATGGCATTGATCAGGCTTCAGATGGGCAATGGTTAGGCTGCATTGATGAGCACTGATCCTTATTTTTCTTCAGAGTTCTTTATTTAAAATTTAAGTTTTTTTTCCTTAACCACTTGCCGACCGCTGTCGGCACATATACGTTGGCAGAATGGCATGGCTGGGCAAAGTAATGTACCCGTGCGTTACTTTGCATTTCTCGCCGTGCCCACGCCTGCTGCGAGCTCTGTGACCGTGCCCACGGCTCCCGCGGACTCGATCGCCACGGGGATCGTGTCACGGAGCTCAAGAACAGGGAGATGCCGATGTAAACCGCATCTCCCCATTCTGCCTAATGACAGCACACTGATCGTCTGCTCCCTGTCATCGGGAGCAGCGATCAGTGTGGTGTCACACACAGCCACCCCCCCAGACAGTACGAAACACGCCCCTAGGATACACTTAACCCCTCCCCCCCCCCCCTCCCCGCCCCCTAGTGGTTAACCCTTCACTGCCAGTGAAATTTTACAGTAATCAATGCAATTTTATAGCATCGATCGCTGTAATAATGCCAATGGTCCCAAAAATGTGTCAAAATTGTCCGATGTGTCCGCCATAATGTCGCAGTCACGATAAAATTCGCTGATCGCCACCATTACTAGTATAAAAAAAAAATTATTAGAAAAAATGCCATAAAACTATCCCCTATTTTGTAGACGCTATAACTTTTGCTCAAACCAATCAAGAAACGCTTATTGCAATTTTTTTTTATTTTTTACCAAAAATATGTAGAATACGTATCGGCCTAAACTGAGGAAAAAAATGTTTTTTATATATTTTTGGGGGATATTTATTATAGCAAAAAAGGAAAAAAAGTGTTTTTTTTTTTTTTTTTTCAAAATTGTCACTCTTTATTTCTTTATAAAGCGCAAAAAATAAAAACCGCAGAGGCGATCAAATACCACAAAAGAAAGCTCTATTTGTGGGAAAAAAAGGACGTAAATTTTGTTTGGAAGCCACGTCGCACGACCGCGCAATTGTCAGTTAAAGCGATGCATTGCCGAATCAAAAAAAACGCTCTGGTCAGGAATGGGGTAAATCCCTCCGGGGCTGAAGTGGTTAAACTTCCCTCCTAAAATGAAAGGGCATATAACACGCACAGATGTATAACAGGCAGATAAATACAGTAAATATTTCCCATATCCTTGTATAATGTGCTCGATAAGATGCACGTCCAAGAGTCTTTTGAAACTATCAATACTTCCTGTTGACACCACTGATTGTGGAAGAGAGTTTCACATCCTTAACGCCCTGACAGTGAAAAACCCTCTGCACAGCTTAAGGTTAAACTGCTTTTCTTCCAATCTAATTGTGTGGCCCTGTGTCCTCTTACATTCCCTGAGACTGAATAGTTTTGCATGGATTCCAATGCGGGGTGGGTGTTTTTTTTAAGCACCTGATTAGAGGCAGAGGCTCGAATAGGCTTCAAAATAGGGTGGGCTTGGGGCGCATAGAATGTGTAAATGGAGCACACCCAGGTGTGTTACAAAAGCGAATGACTATTTGCGGTTGTACCACTGATTCTCCTTCAGGCCAATCAGGAAGCAGGTTTTGAGACCTGTCACCCAATTTGGCTGAAAGGATAGGCGATCCTATTGGACGCCTAGGAGGAGGGAAGGAGAAGCACGGCCACCGAGATGGAGGAGATGCCCGATCCCGCTGCTGATACCCACTGGCCGATACCTGCCACCTAGATGGTTGAGGTGCCGCCGACCACTGAGGGGGGGTGTCTGTTTGCCTACCCCCCCCCCCCCAAAAAAAGAACACCAGCCGCCACTGCTCTCACGTGTCTCTTCTCCAGGGAGAATACATTTAGCGCATGTAGTCATTCCTCATATTTGAGGTCCTCCAGCCCCCTTATTATTTTTTTGACCTTCTCTGAACTCTCCAGTTCCAGCACATCCTTTCTGAGGATTGGTGACCAGAACTGGACGGAATACTCCAGATGTGGCCAAACCAGAGAGTTTTATAAAGTGGTAGAATTTTTTTTTTTTTTCTTTTTTCTTTGGAGTAAATCCCTTTTGTAATGCATGACAATATTCTGCTAATGGATTTATCCTTGGGTTTGTTTGTATATTATGTAGCCTCCTATGCTACTCACTGCAAAGGCCAGTTATAGGTGGGGGTGGTGGACACTGTTTTTGTTGTAGTACTTCAGTTATACTGGTCAGGCAGAGGCAGCACACTGACACCTTTACAGCCATCGTCCGACTTGCTGGGTGTTCAGTGTGCTCATCGGCATCATCGGCACTGGCCATGTTGGTGGAGTACTTGAAACAAGCCAACAAGGCACACAGGTCTCGCATGGAGGCCCAGTTATTGGTGGTGAAGTGGTGCTGTTCCGCAGAGGGACACACGCGTGCGTGCTGCTGCTCACACAGTCTGTCCAGCATGTGCAAGGGGGAGTTCCACCTTGTGGGCACGTCACATATGAGGCGGTGAGTGGGAAGGCCGAAGTTACGCTGCAGCACTGACAGGCGAGCAGCAGCAGGGTGAGAACGCCGAAAGTGCGCACAGACGGCCTGCACTTTCTGCAGCAGCTCTGGCATATCGGGGTAATTTTTAAGGAACCTCTGCACCACCAAATTCAGCACATGCACCAGGCAAGGGATGTGCGTCAAACCGGCTAAGCCCAGAGCTGCTACGAAATTTTCACCCATTATTGCACACCCCCAGGCCAGGCTTGAGGCTCACTGCCACCAACCACTCATCGGTCTGTTGTTCCATGTCCCTCCACAACTCCTGCGCGGCGTGGGGTTTTTTCCCCCAAACAGGAAAGTTTTAAAACTGCCTGCTGTCGTTTACCCTGGCTGTGCTGAAGTTGGTGGTGAAGGTGTTACGCTGACCGGATGAAGAGGCGGTAGAGCATGAGGAAGCGGAGTAGGAGGAGTTAGCAACAGGAGGCAAACTGAAGCGCCCTGCAATCCTTGGTGGTGGAAGGACATATGCTATCTGCCTCAGGCCCAGCCGCCACTGCATTTACCCAGTGTGCTGTTAGGGAGATGTAACGTCCCTGACCGTGCTTATTGGTCCACATATGCGTAGTTAGGTGGACCTTGCCACAGATGGTGTTGCGCAGTGCACACCTGATTTTGTCCCCCACTTGGTTGTGCAGGGAAGGGATGACTCGCCTGGAAAAGTAGTGCCCACCAGTGCCAGCAATCAGTACCTATTAGTTATGCCAGTCAGTGCCAGCTATCACTGCCACCCATCAATGCCTATCTGTGCCGCATATCAGTGACATCTATCAGTGCCCATAAGTGCGGCATATTCGTGCCACCTCATCAGTGCTAATCAGTGCAGCCTATCGGTGACAATCAGTGTCCCCTCATCAGCGCCCATCAGTGAAGGAGAAAAATTACTTATTTACAAAATTTACTAACGGAAACTAAGAAAAGCATTACTTATTTTTTCAAAATGTTCAGTCTTTTATGTTTTCCTAAAAAAATAAATAAAAAAAATAAAATAAAAGTGATTAAATACCACCAAAAGAAAGCTCTATTTGTGTGAAGAAAATTATAAAAAATGTCACATGGTTAGTGTAGCATGACCATGCAATTGTCATTCAAAGTGTAAGCGCTGAAAGCTGAAAAAATGGCTTGGGCAGAAAGGGGGTGCAAGTGCCCTATTGAAGTAGTTGCGTAATAAATTAAGTTTCAGCTGGTGTATAACTAAATGCAAACATACCGTACATTTTAGTTTGGTACATTCACTAATAATACGCTTTATAACAGGGGCAGGCTGATGGGAAAACCATGTGTTTTTTATTACTAGTCATGACGAGTAGCATTCATGCATGAGTATTTTTATGAGATTTCTCCAACTGCATTTACTGCCTCATTCAGTTGGTATCTGTTTCCTATTGGTGGACAGTGGAAAAAAACTTTTCATGACTTTTCTATCCAGGATTTATAGAAAGAGACAGACATGTGACCTTTTGTCTTCTGTTAATTAAATGTGTAAGTGACCTCAGGTGTCCCTGGAGAAAGCTGGAATGTGAAGCCCATTATTCTCATGGCCAGATTTCTGCACATTCTATAGTTCAGCAGTCCTGGGCCCTTTAACTGACTTAATGCTAATTACTAGACTTTTCTTATCTCTAAACAATAAACAGATGCTATGGATCTCTCTATGGTATCCCTGTAACCATAGCACTGCATTTTCCTTTAAATTTGTTTTTATTATTAACCTATACATTATAAATATTCAGGGAATGAAGGAGTAACTGAGAAACGTAATATGAAAATCTGTTCAAGTATAAATAAAATCATCAGATTCCTGTGGTAGTGAGTGCTTGTAGAAGGCTCGAGGCATGGAGTTTAACCCCCCAACCTGCTACTTCACCAGGGCCCCTGATGGTGGGGATGGACTTGCAGCAGACTAGAACCAGGTCGGTGCTCCCAGGTACACCCAACTGACGATGCGGAGATCACTCGCGTGTGCAAAGTACAGATGGCAGGAGACAGAAGAGGATCCAAGAAAAAAACAGTGGTCAGTGCAGGTGGCAGGCAGGCAAAAACGGTGGACAAAGCCGGGGCTGGTACATGGGAAGTCAATACAAGTAATACGTGGGAAAGCGGAAGCACAGAGAAACTTGGTAATTTCTCGGGCAACAAGAGCTGGACTGAGCATGATATATACAGAGAGGCATGTAGGCAGGCTCTGTTATTTCTGCCTTAGCTAGTTAGAGGCTGACCTAGGCTGGAGGGAAAGAGTTAATGTAGGGCCGACACTTTACTAAAGTGTGCACTATAATGCAAGTTTAGTTTTCCAGAACTGTAACAGTTAATTAACAGGGGGTTAATTGTACTGGTCTTTTACTTTTGGCATGGGCCCGGTGCTCGATGCGAACCCACGTTCGCATCGAGCACCGGGCGTTCGCTCGCTCGGCGAGCCCTGAACTATTTTGGCCGCTCGCATCACGTTCGTGTGCTGCGCGGGGCCCCGCAAGGCATTGCGGCCGGCGCGGCCGGCGCAGTGCATTGCTGGCTGATGATTGGCCAAGCATGCACTGTGACCCCGCATGCTTGGCCAATCACAGCCCCGGAAACTCGAAGAGCCATAATTGGCTACAGGCAGGACGCCTGTAGCCAATTACAGCTCAGGGGCTGTCGTACACGCCCCCCCCTATAAAAGGCCGCCACGCCGTCTGCGCCGGTCCCATGCTGTTCCGGCGCAGATTGAGCAGGCGAGATCTGTGACCCTCTGCTGGATTTAGTTAGGAAGAGAGATTCACTTACAGAGATTGAGTTAGATAGATTCAGTTACAAAGATTGAGTGAGAAAGAGGGGCTTGTAGTGTGTTCGGCGCAGGCAGGCAGAGCTCCTATTTTTTGTTACCAGAAGCACCTATAGGACTTGTAGTGTGTTCGTGGCAGGCAGGCAGAGCTCCTATATTTTGTTACCAGAAGCACCTATAGGACTTGTAGTGTGTTCGTGGCAGGCAGGCAGAGCTCCTATATTTTGTTACCAGAAGCACCTATAGGACTTGTAGTGTGTTCGTGGCAGGCAGGCAGAGCTCCTATATTTTGTTCCCAGAAGCACCTATAGGACTTGTAGTGTGTTCGTGGCAGGCAGGCAGAGCTCCTATATTTTGTTCCCAGAAGCACCTATAGGACTTGTAGTGTGTTCGTGGCAGGCAGGCAGAGCTCCTATATTTTGTTCCCAGAAGCACCTATAGGACTTGAAGTGTGTTAGTCCCATCACACACACAGAGCTATATTTTCTTCCCAGAAGCACCTATAGGACTTGAAGTGTGTTAGTCCCATCACACACACAGAGCTATATTTTGTTCCCAGAAGCACCTATAGGACTTGAAGTGTGTTAGTCCCATCACACACACAGAGCTATATTTTCTTCCCAGAAGCACCTATAGGACTTGAAGTGTGTTAGTCCCATCACACACACAGAGCTATATTTTGTTCCCAGAAGCACCTATAGGACTTGAAGTGTGTTAGTCCCATCACACACACAGAGCTATATTTTGTTCCCAGAAGCACCTATAGGACTTGAAGTGTGTTAGTCCCATCACACACACAGAGCTATATTTTGTTCCCAGAAGCACCTATAGGACTTGAAGTGTGTTAGTCCCATCACACACACAGAGCTATAATTTGTTCCCAGAAGCACCTATAGGACTTGAAGTGTGTTAGTCCCATCACACACACAGAGCTATATTTTGTTGCCAGAAGCACCTATTGGACTTGAAGTGTGTTAGTCTCCCATCACACACACAGAGCTATATTTTGTTCCCAGAAGCACCTATAGGACTTGAAGTGTGTTAGTCCCATCACACACACAGAGCTATATTTTGTTCCCAGAAGCACCTATAGGACTTGAAGTGTGTTAGTCCCATCACACACACAGAGCTATATTTTGTTCCCAGAAGCACCTATAGGACTTGAAGTGTGTTAGTCCCATCACACACACAGAGCTATATTTTGTTCCCAGAAGCACCTATAGGACTTGAAGTGTGTTAGTCCCATCACACACACAGAGCTATAATTTGTTCCCAGAAGCACCTATAGGACTTGAAGTGTGTTAGTCCCATCACACACACAGAGCTATATTTTGTTCCCAGAAGCACCTATAGGACTTGAAGTGTGTTAGTCCCATCACACACACAGAGCTATATTTTGTTCCCAGAAGCACCTATAGGACTTGAAGTGTGTTAGTCCCATCACACACACAGAGCTATATTTTGTTCCCAGAAGCACCTATAGGACTTGAAGTGTGTTAGTCCCATCACACACACAGAGCTATAATTTGTTCCCAGAAGCACCTATAGGACTTGAAGTGTGTTAGTCCCATCACACACACAGAGCTATATTTTGTTCCCAGAAGCACCTATAGGACTTGAAGTGTGTTAGTCCCATCACACACACAGAGCTATATTTTGTTCCCAGAAGCACCTATAGGACTTGAAGTGTGTTAGTCCCATCACACACACAGAGCTATATTTTGTTCCCAGAAGCACCTATAGGACTTGAAGTGTGTTAGTCCCATCACACACACAGAGCTATATTTTGTTCCCAGAAGCACCTATAGGACTTGAAGTGTGTTAGTCCCATCACACACACAGAGCTATAATTTGTTCCCAGAAGCACATATAGGACTTGAAGTGTGTTAGTCCCATCACACACACAGAGCTATAATTTGTTCCCAGAAGCACCTATAGGACTTGAAGTGTGTTAGTCCCATCACACACACAGAGCTATATTTTGTTCCCAGAAGCACCTATAGGACTTGAAGTGTGTTAGTCCCATCACACACACAGAGCTATATTTTGTTCCCAGAAGCACCTATAGGACTTGAAGTGTGTTAGTCCCATCACACACACAGAGCTTTATTTTGTTCCCAGAAGCACCTATAGGACTTGAAGTGTGTTAGTCCCATCACACACACAGAGCTATATTTTGTTCCCAGAAGCACCTATAGGACTTGAAGTGTGTTAGTCCCATCACACACACAGAGCTATATTTTGTTCCCAGAAGCACCTATAGGACTTGAAGTGTGTTAGTCCCATCACACACACAGAGCTATATTTTGTTCCCAGAAGCACCTATAGGACTTGAAGTGTGTTAGTCCCATCACACACACAGAGCTATAATTTGTTCCCAGAAGCACCTATAGGACTTGAAGTGTGTTAGTCCCATCACACACACAGAGCTATATTTTGTTCCCAGAAGCACCTATAGGAATTGAAGTGTGTTAGTCCCATCACACACACAGAGCTATATTTTGTTCCCAGAAGCACCTATAGGACTTGAAGTGTGTTAGTCCCATCACACACACAGAGCTTTATTTTCTTCCCAGAAGCACCTATAGGACTTGAAGTGTGTTAGTCCCATCACACACACAGAGCTATATTTTGTTCCCAGAAGCACCTATAGGACTTGAAGTGTGTTAGTCCCATCACACACACAGAGCTATATTTTGTTCCCAGAAGCACCTATAGGACTTGAAGTGTGTTAGTCCCATCACACACACAGAGCTATATTTTGTTCCCAGAAGCACCTATAGGACTTGAAGTGTGTTAGTCCCATCACACACACAGAGCTTTATTTTGTTCCCAGAAGCACCTATAGGACTTGAAGTGTGTTAGTCCCATCACACACACAGAGCTATATTTTGTTCCCAGAAGCACCTATAGGACTTGAAGTGTGTTAGTCCCATCACACACACAGATCTATATTTTGTTCCCAGAAGCACCTATAGGACTTGAAGTGTGTGTTAGTCCCATCACACACACAGAGCTATATTTTGTTCCCAGAAGCACCTATAGGACTTGAAGTGTGTTAGTCCCATCACACACACAGACCTTTATTTTCTTCCCAGAAGCACCTATAGGACTTGAAGTGTGTTAGTCCCATCACACACACAGAGCTATATTTTGTTCCCAGAAGCACCTATAGGACTTGAAGTGTGTTAGTCCCATCACACACACAGAGCTATATTTTGTTCCCAGAAGCACCTATAGGACTTGAAGTGTGTTAGTCCCATCACACACACAGAGCTTTATTTTGTTCCCAGAAGCACCTATAGGACTTGAAGTGTGTTAGTCCCATCACACACACAGAGCTATATTTTGTTCCCAGAAGCACCTATAGGACTTGAAGTGTGTTAGTCCCATCACACACACAGAGCTATATTTTGTTCCCAGAAGCACCTATAGGACTTGAAGTGTGTTAGTCCCATCACACACACAGAGCTTTATTTTCTTCCCAGAAGCAACTATAGGACTTGAAGTGTGTTAGTCCCATCACACAGAGCTCCTCTATTTTCTTTGCAGAAGCACCTATAGGACTTGAAGTGTGTTAGTCCCATCACACACACAGAGCTCCTATATATTCTTCTCAGAAGCACCTACAGGACTTCTAGTGTGTTAGTGGCATCACACAGAGCTCCTCTATTTTCTTTGCAGAAGCACCCATAGGACTTCTAGTGTGTTAGTGGCATCACACAGAGCTCCTCTATTTTTTTGCAGAAGCACCTACAGGACTTCTAGTGTGTTAGTGGCATCACACAGAGCTCCTCTATTTTCTTTGCAGAAGCACCCACAGGACTTCTAGTGTGTTAGTGGCATCACACAGAGCTCCTCTATTTTCTTTGCAGAAGCACCCATAGGACTTCTAGTGTGTTAGTGGCATCACACAGAGCTCCTCTATTTTCTTTGCAGAAGCACCCACAGGACTTCTAGTGTGTTAGTGGCATCACACAGAGCTCCTCTATTTTCTTCTCAGAAGCACCCACAGGACTTCTAGTGTGTTAGTGGCATCACACAGAGCTCCTCTATTTTCTTTGCAGAAGCACCCACAGGACTTCTAGTGTGTTAGTGGCATCACACAGAGCTCCTCTATTTTCTTTGCAGAAGCACCCATAGGACTTCTAGTGTGTTAGTGGCATCACACAGAGCTCCTCTATATTCTTCTCAGAAGCACCCACAGGACTTCTAGTGTGTTAGTGGCATCACACAGAGCTCCTCTATTTTCTTTGCAGAAGCACCCACAGGACTTCTAGTGTGTTAGTGGCATCACACAGAGCTCCTCTATTTTCTTTGCAGAAGCACCCACAGGACTTCTAGTGTGTTAGTGGCATCACACAGAGCTCCTCTATTTTCTTTGCAGAAGCACCCACAGGACTTCTAGTGTGTTAGTGGCATCACACAGAGCTCCTCTATTTTCTTTGCAGAAGCACCCACAGGACTTCTAGTGTGTTAGTGGCATCACACAGAGCTCCTCTATTTTCTTTGCAGAAGCACCCATAGGACTTCTAGTGTGTTAGTGGCATCACACAGAGCTCCTCTATTTTCTTTGCAGAAGCACCCACAGGACTTCTAGTGTGTTAGTGGCATCACACAGAGCTCCTCTATTTTCTTCTCAGAAGCACCCACAGGACTTCTAGTGTGTTAGTGGCATCACACAGAGCTCCTCTATTTTCTTTGCAGAAGCACCCACAGGACTTCTAGTGTGTTAGTGGCATCACACAGAGCTCCTCTATTTTCTTTGCAGAAGCACCCATAGGACTTCTAGTGTGTTAGTGGCATCACACAGAGCTCCTCTATTTTCTTTGCAGAAGCACCCATAGGACTTCTAGTGTGTTAGTGGCATCACACAGAGCTCCTCTATTTTCTTTGCAGAAGCACCCACAGGACTTCTAGTGTGTTAGTGGCATCACACAGAGCTCCTCTATTTTCTTTGCAGAAGCACCCACAGGACTTCTAGTGTGTTAGTGGCATCACACAGAGCTCCTCTATTTTCTTTGCAGAAGCACCCATAGGACTTCTAGTGTGTTAGTGGCATCACACAGAGCTCCTATATTTTCTTCTCAGCAGCACCCACAGGACTTCTAGTGTGTTAGTGGCATCACACAGAGCTCCTCTATTTTCTTTGCAGAAGCACCCATAGGACTTCTAGTGTGTTAGTGGCATCACACAGAACTCCTATATATTCTTCTCAGCAGCACCCACAGGACTACCGACTACAATGGCTGGAAGACCGCCAAGGGGAGGCAGAGCGTGCAGAGCCAAGAACACAGGGCAGGCAGGCTCTGTTTCTAGTGGACGTGGCCGTGGACGTGGACGTGGTCGTGCATCGTCATCAGCACGTGGCCATGGGACACGCGCGTCTTTGTTTTCGGCAGCTGGACATGTGGAGCCGCATCATGCTGAAGGCTTGGTAGAATGGATGACCAAGCCCTCCTCATCCTCCTCATCCTCTCTCACCCAGGCTCAGGGTACTGACAGAGCATCATCAGCCACCCCTTCCCTAGACCCACCATGTCCTCCTGAGGAGTCCCCCGAACTCTTTGAGCACAGTGTTGGGTACATGCTCCAGGAGGATGCCCAACGATTCGAAGGCTCGGATGACGATACCCAGCTTGAGGAATCTGGCAGTACTGTTCCACCAGCTGCAGCTTACTGCCAGGTTTGCTCTAGTGGTGAAGAGGGAGGGGATGATGAGGTCACTGACTCCACGTGGGTGCCTCAAGGGAGAGAGGATGAGGAGGAGGACGAGGAGGAGGAGGATGCGGCGTCACATGTCCAACGAGGCAGGATGCCCCCTGGAGGCCAGGTAGAGGCCAGCACAGCAACTGTACAACACCGCAGAGCTCCGCCTGTGCAGGGCGCTGCCTCTGCACGTTATCAGAAAAGTTCTTTGGTGTGGGCCTTTTTTGAGACGAGTGCAGCAGATCGCACCACTGCTATTTGCAATATTTGTCTCAAGCGTATCTCGCGTGGCCAAAACATCAGCCGCTTGGGCACCACAAGCATGACCAGACATATGGCGACCTGCCATGCAGCTCGTTGGCAGGCACACATAAAAGACCCACACCAAAGAACTAAGCGGACCTCTCCTTGCTCCTCCTCAGCTGGGATCTCCATCCCCACTACACCTTCAGTCCTCTCTGAAAGCTGCTCTGAGAGGACTGAAGGTGTAGAATTAGGTGTGTCACAACCAAGTACTTGCAGTACACCGACGTCCGATTGCAGCAGGCAAATTTCCCTGCCCCAGCTGCTGGACCGTAGAAAGAAGTACACTCCCAGCCATCCACATGCCCAGCGGTTGAATGCTAGCCTGGCTAAATTGCTAGCACTTCAACTGCTGCCTTTTCAGTTGGTAGACTCGGCCCCCTTCCGTGAGTTTGTTCAATGTGCGGTTCCTCAGTGGCAGGTTCCCAAACGCCACTTTTTCTCGCGGAAGGCGATTCCGTCTCTCTACCGGCATGTGGAGGGCAATGTCCATGCCTCGCTGGACAGGGCGGTCAGCGGTAAGGTGCATATTACCGCTGACTCATGGTCCAGCAGGCATGGACAGGGAAGGTACCTTTCTTTCACGGCCCATTGGGTCACTCTATTGGCAGCTGGGAGGGATGCAGGACAAGGTGCAGTAGTGTTGGAGGTTGTTCCGCCTCCAAAACGCGACTACTGCTACTGGTTGTGACACACCTCTCTCCTCCACCCCCTCCTCTTCTTCTTCCTCCAGTGCTCTGTCCTTGGAACCAGCGGTGCTCCGTAGGCGTACAAGGGGCTACGCAAGTACGCAGGCAAAAAGATGCCATGCCGTGCTTGCGCTGGTGTGTTTGGGGGACAGGAGCCACACTGGGCCAGAGGTTCTGGCAGCTCTGCAGGGGCAGGCCGAGAGGTGGTTGACGCCACGTCAGCTTAAGCCAGGAATGGTCGTTTCTGACAATGGCACCAACCTCCTCTCCGCCCTGCGACAGGGGCAGCTCACCCATGTGCCCTGCATGGCTCACGTCCTCAACCTGGTGGTGCAGCGGTTCTTGGGCAGGTTCCCAGGCTTACAGGATGTCCTGAGGCAGGCCAGGAAAGTCTGTGTGCATTTCCGCCGATCTTATAATGCCAGTGCTCGGCTGACTGAGCTGCAAAAGGAGCTGAACCTGCCCAAGAACCGCCTAATATGTGACATGCCCACCAGGTGGAACTCAACGTTGGCCATGCTGCAGCGACTGCACACGCAGCAGAGGGCCATCAATGAGTACCTTTGCGACTACGGCACCAGGACAGGGTCAGGGGAGCTTGTTTTTTTTTTTTTCCCCACGTCAGTGGAGCATGATCAGGGATGCATGCACTGTCCTCTCACCATTTGAGGAGGCCACGAGGATGGTGAGCAGTGACAGTGCATGCATCAGTGACACTGTCCCTCTTGTCCACCTGTTGGAGCATACGCTGCGCGGGATAATGGACAGGGCACTTGAGGCAGAACAGAGGCAGGAAGAGGAGGACTTCCTTGCCTCTCAAGGCCCCCTTTATCCGGACAGTGTTCCTTCTGTCCCACCCATCACACAGGAAGAGGATGAGGAGGAGGAGGAGGAGGAGGAGGAGGAGGATTGTGTGAGCATGGAGGTGGAGCCTGGCACTCAGCATCAGCAGCAGCAGTCTTTTAGGGATGATGTACAGTCCCAACAAACCAGTGGACTTGTACGTGGCTGGGAGGAGGTGGCTGGCGATCATGTCATCCTCAGTGACCCAGAAGACTCCGGACCGAATGCCTCAGCTAACCTACGCTGCATGGCCTCCCTGATCCTGCAAAGCCTGCGGAAGGATCCTCGTGTTCTTCGGATCAAGGAGAGGGACCATTACTGGCTGGCCACTCTCCTTGATCCGCGGTACAAGGGTAAGGTTGCGGACCTTATCTTGCCGTCGCAGAGGGAGCAGAGGATGAGACATCTCAGGGAGGCCTTGCAGAAAGGTCTGTGCAACGCGTTCCCAGAAACTGGGAGGCTACAAACTCCTGGTCCTGGGCGACGAGTTGCTGAGGCTTCGGTCAGTGGCAGAAGGAGCGGTGGGGAAGGTGGACGTCTGACCGATGCGTTCAGACAATTTTTTAGTCCGCAGCCCCAAGGTATGATCGGTTCCAGCAACCATCGCCAGCGTCTGATATACATGGTGCAGGAATACCTTGGGGCAAGGTCAGACTTGGACACCTTTCCCACCGAAAATCCTCTGGCTTACTGGGTCCTGAGGATGGATCACTGGCCAGAGCTTGCACAGTATGCAATTGAGCTACTGGCCTGTCCTGCCTCCAGCGTTCTTTCCGAACGCACATTCAGTGCTGCTGGAGGATTTGTGACTGATCATAGGGTGCGCCTGTCCACCGCCTCGGTTGATCGACTGACATTCATCAAAATGAATCAGTCTTGGATCACCACCAGCTACCAGGCACCTGAGGCGGATATAACCGAATAATTTTTAATGTCACATCCCTTCAAGACTGCCTATGCTGATGCTGAGTGACTGTCCTCTTATGTTCACTGACTATCCTCTTCCTCCTCCTCAATGATCCATGCCACCACACCAGTGCCTAAGGCACAATTTTTCAGCCCCTGTTTAACAGGGGCGTGTACTTACAATTTTTTTTAAAAAAAATGCTTCGCAACACGTGTGACTGCTGTGCTCCAAGTACAGTATCTGTGAGGGCCGGGTTGCAGTGTTGTGGCACCAGCACCAGTGCCTAAGGCACAATTTTTCAGCCCCTGTTTAACAGGGGCGGGTACTTACAATTTTTTAAAAAAATGCTTCGCAACACGTGTGACTGCTGTGCTCCAAGTACAGTATCTGTGAGGGCCGGGTTGCAGTGTTGTGGCACCAGCACCAGTGCCTAAGGCACAATTTTTCAGCCCCTGTTTAACAGGGGCGTGTACTTACAATTTTTTTAAAAAAATGCTTCGCAACACGTGTGACTGCTGTGCTCCAAGTACAGTATCTGTGAGGGCCGGGTTGCAGTGTTGTGGCACCAGCACCAGTGCCTAAGGCACAATTTTTCAGCCCCTGTTTAACAGGGGCGTGTACTTACAAATCTTTATCTAATAGTTCACAGCAGGGCCCATTCCTGCGCCCACCAACAGTATCTATGAGGGCCTGCAGTGTTGTGGCACCACCAGTGCCTAAGGCACACCACCGCCAAAGGCCCAATTTTTCTGGCCCTGTTTTTCAGCCCCTGTTTAACAGGGGCGGGTAATTACAAATCTTGATCTAATAAACTCACAGCAGGGCCCATTCCTGCGCCCACCAAGAGTAACTATGAGGGCCTGCAGTCTTGTGGCAACACCGTCCACCACCACCGCCAAAGGCCCAATTTTTCTGCCCTGTTCATCAGGTGCTTGCAATTACAAATCTTGATCTAATAACTCACAGCAGGGCCCATTCCTGCGCCCACCAAGAGTAACTATGAGGGCCTACAGTCTTGTGGCAACACCGTCCACCACCACCGCCAAAGGCCCAATTTTTCTGCCCTGTTCATCAGGTGCTTGCAATTACAAATCTTGATCTAATAACTCACAGCAGGGCCCATTCCTGCGCCCACCAAGAGTAACTATGAGGGCCTACAGTCTTGTGGCAACACCGTCCACCACCACCGCCAAAGGCCCAATTTTTCTGCCCTGTTCATCAGGTGCTTGCAATTACAAATCTTGATCTAATAACTCACAGCAGGGCCCATTCCTGCGCCCACCAAGAGTCACTGTGAGGGCTTACAGTCTTGTGGCAACACCGTCCACCACCACCACCACCAAAGGCCCAATTTTTCTGCCCTGTTCAACAGGTGCATGCAATTAGAAATCTTGATCTAATAACTCACAGCAGGGCCCATTCCTGTGCCCACCAGTCTTGTGGCTACACCAACATCTAATAGGGCAAATTTCTGCAGAGTATATACGGCAGGCCCCTACTTTCAAACATCCAACTTACAAACGAATCCTACTTGCAAACGGAAATAGAAAACAGGAAGTGAGAGGAAATCTACCCCTAGGAAGGGAAATTCTATCATGTTAGATTTAATTTGGGAAAAAGGTATCTCCTCTCTACTGATGCTTTATCACCAATCCTTGTTTCAATTAAAACCCCACTTTTCCAAAAACATTTGTCATTGGGACGGAAAGTGAGGTGACATGTTCTGAACAGATGTGCAAAGACAGCAAATGTTACAGGGGTGATAACCCCTCCCTATGTTCTCCAAAAAGCATAAAAATAGATTTTTTTGGGATGGAGCTACACTTCATAATGTACCTGTTCAGATTCTACTTAAGAACAAACCTAAAGCCGCAAGTGGTTTTAAATGGCTTCTTTTTTTCCTTTACAAATGTCATTTTGTGCAAGGACAGTTCTAAACACGGGAAACACATGCCACTTCACAGGCATACTTTGGACACCCCCCAGGTACCCTATTTAAAGGAAAATTTCACTTTTTTTTTCACTTTATGCATCATTAAAATGACTGCTCCCGAAAAAACGTTAGTTTTTAAAAGTTCTTTTTGCATTGATATATGTCCCCTGGGGCAGGACCCGGGTCCCCAAACCTGTTTTATGACATTAACATGCATATTGGCCGTTGTAATTAGCACTTTTGATTTCGAACGTTCGCGTCCATTATAACGTATAGGGTTCGAAAATTCGCGCGAACTTTCGGTCGGTTCGAAGGTTCTGGTGCGAACCGAACCCGGGGGTGTTCGGCTCATCCCTATGTGCCACCTATCAGTGCCCATCCGTGCCACCCATCAGTGCCACCTATCAGTGCCCATCAATGACACCTCAGGGCCACTTCATTGGTGCCACCTCATCGGTGCCGCCTTATCAGTGCCCATCAGTGAAGGAGAAAACTTACTTATTTACAACGTTTTGAAACTGAAACAAAACAAAAAAAAAAACTTTTACAAAATTTTTGGTCTTTTTTTATTTGTTTAGCAAAAAAAATAAAAACCGCAGAGGTGATCAAATACCACCAAAAGAAAGCTCTATTTGTGGGGAAAAAATGATAAAAATGAAATTTGGGTACAGTGTAGTATGACCGCGCAATTGTCATTCAAAGTGTGACAGCGCTGAAAGCTCAAAACTGGTCTGGGCAGGAAGGTGTTTAAGTGCCCGGTATTGAAGTAGTCAACCACTTGTTAAAAACTTAATAAAAAACTATTGAAACAGAAAGAGAAAGTAAAAGAAAATTACCCACATTTTGGGTTGTCCCCAGAAAAGTAATACAGGGGAAATCTTCCAAATGGGGACACTAGTTCTGATGACCTGCGGTTCCCAAGAGATTCCCTTAATTTGCAGGGATGTCCACTCAATTCCTCTTTGGCTATGGGACAGGAAGTGAAGGGAAATCTTCGTAATGGGACAGAGGTGGCAGAAAAAAAAAATCTGACAGGGGTTACAAGTTTTTCCTATAGTTCTACTTTAAGCCTGTATGTCAGCAATGAGCTGGACATGCACCCAGGAGTAGTGCAGGCAAGGGGGGACCAACCTGGAATGCTTTTGTAACACTATTGTAGAATATTCACAGTTCTGTTCTGCTGACAAAAGTAAAAATCTGATTTCCCCTTCCTTTGACAGGGGTCAAATGCATTGTTTTTGTGTTTTGTATAGTATTACATTCAATCACACTTTATTTCCATTTCTGTATTCAGTTATATTTATGCAAACATTATTTAAAAACTTGTCAATATGGTGATTTTTTTTAATAGAATCTGTAATTAATTAAAATAACATATTTAATGTGATTTGTGACTACTTTTATGTGCCTTTATTGATTCAACTGTGGTTGAATGCAGAGTTGAAATTTAGCACTCAAAGTCGAAACCTACACAGACGCCTTGGGGTTTTTTGGCAAAGGATCAGGGGAAAAGGAGGAGGAGCAAGAGGAAGATCAGCCAATAAGGTATAAGGTTACTCCTGGACTATGTACAAGTTTACGTTAAATTCGAATTGGTTTCTATGGGATATCCCAGTTTGCACATTTCTTTTAAATATACCAAGTACCCATTATCTGATTTGATTGGAGCATCATTAGCTTATATAACTCATCTCCCAATCCTTGGCAATCAAAAACAAAATCCAATTGTCAAATACGTAATGCTGGCGTTAAAATGAAAGGATACGCTGGTTTAGCTATAAGCGGTTATCAGTGGTGAGTGAATTAAAACCTCACTGCTACAAACTCATGTGCAAAGCACAGTCAAAACTTAAAAAAAAAAAATATCCGCTGGTCATTTTTAGCACAAATCCAAATAAGGGATTTATTTTAGGGAAGTACACAGAACCGTACAATTGATCCCTGTGTACCCCTGGGCCATCTGTGTATCCAGATCCACTGTTTGACAGCACTGAGAGAGCCCACCATTACAGATACATCATTGATTCCAGATTGCATATAACTGTTTTAGGTTTAATTTGTCATTGCAGTGCAGTCCATGGAAGCAATGGTTATTATAGTGCACGGTTTCCCAACCTCATTCCTCAAATACCCCCAACAGGCCATGTTTTGTGAAATTCCCTCTTATAAAATAGCGGTCATAAACACCAAGCCATTGACATAGATTTAAACGTACCTGTGCAAGGTGAAAGAGAACCTGAAAACCTGACCAGTGTAATGGAAATTTGTAAGTTCTGTATATAATTGTATTCTATTTTGTATGTATTGCACACTGCCCTCACTGTGCACACGGCACTAATAATGTTTTCAGTACATGTTTACATTCTTTCGAGTCCTGATTAGAATAAGCCTGCCTATGATACGCCCCTTGTTACCATAAATGAACAATTGTAATATTAATGTGATACCTACGTAATCATGTGTATAAAACCCCTGAATTGCGTCATAATAAAGGAGAACGGTTATTTGGAAAGATGCTGAGCGTATCTTTTGTGTCTGTTCCCTACTGCAGTAGTTATTAATAATTTGGAACCACTAATCAATATGAGGATAGGAGTTGCCTATCTATAAATTTCCAGGACAGGTGGCGAGCCAGCCAGGAGGGGTTAAAAGGTGACCCTGAGTATCCGAAACGAGGAGCTTGAGACGATCCGGGAATTTCTGATAATCAGCCGGCTGAGGTAAGCCTTTTGCTTACATGTGAGTTATCAGACTTCCTTGATCGGTAAGGCATTTTCGGGACAAAGGGTACCTATCTTACTCCCCTTAATCGAACTGTATTGATTGGTGGTTATATGTTATGTTGTCACTGTCCATCAGAGTGTTATAGATAAGAAAGGGAAGAATAGTGCTGTTCACAGGTATATGTAGTACATCTGCTAGAAAAAGTAGTTTAGAGGCAAGAGGGTATAGGCACAAGTAGAGAAGACTGGCCAGTCATCATGGGCATTAAATTAAGTAAGAGAATGAAGGGTAAGAGACCCTCAAAAATGCCCAGCGCAAGAGGAGCGCTATATATGAACCGAAGGTGCGGTTCTGCCTATACTGAGCCCCTAGATTAATGGTTAAAGTGGACATGGATCCACAATGGGTAACTGGGTTACCACCGAAGTCCACAGGGACTAAGAATCATGCAGAGTACACAGCTAGAGAAACAGCTATGTGAGCAGGATGGATGAAGGGTGACAATTAACACTAGACAGAAAGGGACATTTTCATGTTAAGTTGTGGGATTAATTTGGGGTTAGGCACTACAACTAGTAAAGTCAAGAAATAGAGACATGAGAGTTAAAACAGAATATTTTATATGTTGTCAGAGAGGGAAGATTGGATGAGCACTATGGCTGCCGTCTGATCATAGAAGGTACAGTATGTGAAGTATGGTATTACAATACATTGGATGCAAAGGATATCAGAACAAAATAAGGAAAGCAGAAATTTATCAAGGAAGTATTTAAAAGAGTTAAAAGAATGTGAGAGAATGATATGCATGTGTTGTGTACAAATGGGAAAAATTTAAGCGATTTTAGAGAGATATTTGTGTATGTGTGTGAATGCTGGAACCTTTAGTTCTTTCGCTTGTGTGTGTCATGTACGCAGATGTGACCCCCTCCTTTGTGCTCTCCTGAAAGAATGTAGCTGGGATGAGAGGTCGGTGATAAGCTGGAAGGACACCATGCCAATTTCAGTTTTTTAGACAAAACATTTATAACTTTATGTGCCGGGTTAACGAATCTAATGATAAACAATGTGATCACAATTATTTTTGAATCTGTTTTCCAAACATGGTAAAATGAAGGTTACATTTAACCGTGTATTACACAAATTGAATATCATTTGATAGTGGAAACAGTGCATTTAATAGGGAATTAAGTAATATGTCCCCCTTTAAGGAACGTTATCTGTGGATATATATATTAGGGTGTGATATTGAAATTATCATTTGAGTATTAATTTCTAATTGGAGTTTAACAAAGTTATTAATAATATAGATATATTGGTTTAGACAACCTTTGATTGGAAATGAAATCCAGGTTAATGGGGAATTTATAAAAAATGGGATTAGTTTAGTTTAAGATAACAATTTTGTAATTTTACATTTATTGAGTGGAAAGAAAAAAAGATTAAGATGAGGTTGTTAATTGGAATACAGCTACCATAATGTTTAACAAAGCCAAGATGGATGGGATACATAAGAAGTTTTTCTACAAAAATGAAATCTAAAGGTCTTATAATAAATTGATGTGCGGTCCATGATGTGAGGGTAATAATAAATAAAATGTAAATATGACAGACCCATCACATCAAGTCCACACACCCTGTTAGGATAGATCCCTGCAGCCAGTTGTTTTATAGTTTTTGAAGTGGCTGAGCGCTTTGTTTGTTTTTTATTTATTTTTATTTTTGAAATCCAAAGCAGAATGTGTGGATTGTGAAATGATGTGCCCCTTTTCCTTGTAAGTACAGTGGGTATAAGCAGAAGAATATTTTGGATTTATGGACATCTCTCCATGACCGCAGGGTATTGTTATCATTTATTATACTATTGCCAGGAAAAAGTTGTCTTTTTGAAACATGAAACTGGAGTTCTTACACAAACAGTGTGATAGAAAACAAGCCACTGTAATGTATGTATGCAAGCTGGACCCAGTAATGAAGGGTTCACCCGATATATCAGAGCTGTACCTTTATGCAAAGGTGCTATTAGACAAAGTTAGACATTATTTTGGTCAAATATTTAATTTTTAATGGTCCGACATTTTGCGCAGCAAATATACAGCTAACTAAATGTTTGTCTAATGAAAGGTTTAAAATATGAGTTTGTTTATGTACAAATCTAACAATGAAAAATGTGTACATTTTAATCCAGCCACCTTATTGCCCCTATTGGAGGAGGCTGTAGATGGGGGAGACCACATGTCATAGGAATCAGCTGCTGTGAGCCCAGTGCAGGACACACTCCCTGAAGACCCAGATATTTAATATTTTGTAGAGTTATTCCCGGTTTTATACCGAGTATGCAGTTTATTACCCAGAAGGATACTCTGTATATAGAGTCATTGGATCCTTTTTCCCCAGCTCAAGAAGCAGAGCTCCATGTTTTAGCAAAGCCTGTGAGCTATAAAAAGAGAGTATATTTATATAGATAGTAGAGAATTAGAGAGCTCTTGGTTCCATTTGAAGGGCCAGAAGTTTGTTTTTACTTCGGCAGGTAAACCAATCAAGCATGCTAAGTTAATTTGATCGGCTGTTTTCAGCTTTCCAGCTTCTTGCTGAGGTAGCCATACTAACATTAAAACTCACACATGGAAGCAGACCGACTAAGGATGCTGCATTTACAGCCCCGGACACTTGCTGGGTCTGTGCAACTCACAGATTCCACCCTAGTTCTGGCCAGTATAGCTGGGATTAATAATTCAACTTTAAGGACCCCAGAACGAGAAGAACAAGTGGTCCACAGTGGGCAACTTCTTATGAAACAGGACATTGGAAAAGGTGATCATTTATGTCTGCCAGACACTCTTTTCCCTCCAGCTTGACACATGGACCGTGTCATCAGTCACAAGCAGTTATGGCTGCCTTAGTAAATGAGCGTGGGATAGAGCCAGGGATCACCACAGTTGTTTTTATAACATACCACTTCTTGTTTTACCTGTTACCAAAGGTGTTACCAAAAGCTGAACATCCCTTCCAGAGATTACAAAAAGATATATCCAGATGCCCAAGTCAGGATCTTATGAGTATGCATTTTGTCTGTATGTACATGTTTTCTGGATGTCCAGTGGCCAATGCTACTGCAAAGGCCACAGTAAAAAAAGTGTTATCAGAAGTAGTTTGTAAGCACAGAGAGTAACGGAGGAAATCATTTTTATAGGAGAGTCCTTACTAGAAGTTTTGAGGTTTTATTTTTACACTCCCTACTGTCTACAATGTAGCGGACAAAGTAGAGTAAGAAAACTTTTGCCTGAGTGTTTTCTTATAATTTATCAAGCCCCTAAGGGGATGATGGACTCTGTCCCTATGGGATTTGGTTTGGGTGTGTGTTATTCACTTGCTTATATTTTGTCTCAGCAGCTGAAGTCCTCCATTCGGATCTCACAGAGAATGTTGCTGATCTTTTAAGGTTTTGACAAACTCATTTATGTGTTTTCTCCCCAATTCCAGATCCTAAAAGTTTGGAAGGATCTAAAACTAAAGCCAGGTGACTTGTGGATTGTTAAGAGACATTTATATATAAGGAAATGTTTGGAGACTCAATACAACATCTATTTCATGTACAGTTTTGCAAAACTTGAAGAAAAGTCACCTGGATCCACACCAGACACTGCAAAAATAACTAAATTAAAGAAATCTTTGTGTTTGATTTGTTTCCCTTTTTCAATCACAGTCTAGGGTACTTAATTGATTCAATTACTTTAATTGTAAGGGATATATATTTGAAAAGTAGTTTAGCCATGTTGAAGTCATATTTGTCTTTTGTACCTCTTCCATTTTTTTTTGTAGAATTGTCTGTGTTTACATATGCTGATAAGTCAGCATACCAACAATTAAGCTAGAAGGCCATTCTGGCCACAGGAGTGTACAGATAGTACTCTGTAAATATGTCTTATCAATCATTTGTTTTCACAATGAAAAGTCATTTTGTAATGAAAAAAGCTGCTCAGCTATTATTTTCTCCACAATGGAGTTTTTGCCTCTTTGGCCAGGACTACCTCCACCTAAGCCTGTGAAGGTTCCAGGTTAAAGGTGATAGCAGGTATGGTCAGTGATCAAAATATTGATCAAAAGAGAGGAGATGTAATGGAAAT
>CM053033.1:98088738-98118034 GCA_028564925.1 Lithobates sylvaticus
ATCGCTGGATCGGGATGGGGCTCAGGTAAGTATTAGAGGGGGGCTGGGGGCACTGTTGAACACAGAAGTTGTAAACCTTGAGCCTTTACAACCACAAAAAAAAAAAAACAAACAAAAAAAAAAAAACTCCGTAATTGCTCAAAAAGTGTAAGCTGGAGTTTGGTTTCAATTTGTTGGTGCATCTAAATCTGCTAGTGCATCCAAGACTCCCCCTTCCCCAGACTGACAATGCTGCTGTCCAGAGGTGTCTCTGTTGCTCCCATTTCCAGACTGTAAGTATCCCAAGTCAGGGAGTGCATCAATGGCCAGATCACCAGTGACAGGGGGAAAAAAAAGACTAAAAAATAAAACGAATGTAGTCACAACATCTAAGGATTGATGAGCTGGAATAGGATACATTTTTGGTTCAGAGTTTAATACCGCTTTAAGTTACACTGGTTGGAACAATTTTTGGTGTTCAGTAAATTTAGAAGTCATAGTTATGAAGTTCCAGTCATCAGTTTGCATAACTTACAGTTCTGAGTGAAATTCTAAAAGGTCAAGTGTGTCAAATGTCCCACTACATCCTGCTAGAGCTAGATTTTAAACCAAAATTAGTAAAGTCCCGCTAGAAGTCTCTGATCACTGAGATTACCAGTATAGTGTTCTAGCTGCATAAATTCCAGTAAATATACACACACTATAGTTTGTAGATGCTATAACCTTCACACAAACCGATTAGCATACACTTATTGGTTTTTTTTTTACCAAAGACATAACAGAATACATTTTGGCCCTACATTTAAAAAGAAATTCAATTTTTTTTTTAATATATATGTTTTATAACAAAGTAGAAAATAGAGATTTAAAAAAAAAAAACAAAAAAAAAAACAGTGCCCAAAGAAAGCTCGATTTGTGTGAAAACATATTATATAAAATGTAATTTGCATACAAAAGTTGCATGACCGAGCAAATGCCAGTTAAAGTAGCGCAGTATTGAATAGCAAAAAATGTTCAAATCATGAAGAAGGTAAAACAGAGGTCTCAAACTGGCAGCCCTCCAGCTGTTGCGAAAACTACAAGTCCCATGAGGCATTGCAAGGCTAACAGTTACAAGCATGAGTGTCGAAACAGCTGGAGGGTCGACAGTTTGAGACCCCTGGGGTTAAACCTTCTGGAGGTCAAGTTATTAAAGCGGAACGAAATCCTCCTATCCTTTTCAGCCATGGAAGCTGCCATTTTAGCTTCCGTTTGATCTGAAATTGCCATGATTCTGCACATGTGATCAGTTATCATTCCAACTTTTTGATGGTACGACAGTTTGGTTGAGAGTACCAGCAAATGGTACAGTTAACATTGCCGGCATGCCAAGAATGTAACTGTTTATTGAAACCATTGAATCGATGGTTCAGTTCCGCTTTAAAAGCCCCTGTTACTTCTATCTTTTGGGGACTTTATCAGTGCAATCTCGTGTGGAGTTCCCCAATTTACCCACTGTGGCCATTATGAGGGGTTCCCACACTTTGTTGGATTTATTTTGTTTTAATATTACAGAAAGATAACAGGAGAAGCCAGAACAAACAAAGGTGGGCAGGGACACCCAAATACTCCAGGTGATCAGGAACAGAAATCTGAAGTATGGCAGTCTACTTTAAAAAGGTGCCCTTAGTTATATGACAAGATTGTGGTCTCTGTACATTTATTCTATGGAACGATCATTCTGTAAACCCACAAACCCATACTGGGGGGTTTGCTTGCTTATGTCCTGTGTAGACCTCTATATCACTGGCCTTATCCCAAATGTACAATCATAAATGTCTGAGAAAGTCCATCCTGGCTAATTAACAGTTTCCCCAAGATCAACCAGCCAGGGTTGTCTTCGCAGGTCAGAAAGAACAAAACATGCAACTGTCTCCCAAATAGATTGTTAGTAGTGACAATCGACTTAAGTTGGCCATAGAAGGTTCGAATCCCAGCCGATTTAGAGGGACCACCTGAGATACCAACCATGCATGAGCAGGCTAAATTGTACCAGAGTTGATCGAACAATCAACTTGGGTACAACCAGCCTGTTGGATTTTTCCCATGCAATTATTACCAATGTCTATAGCCACTAGTAATAATTACTGTGTGTTCTGATGGCTGTGATGTCTCCCCCTCCCATCCCCACTGGGAAAACACAATAACTGGAATAAATGGAAGGGATCCCCCCCCCCATCAACACTGACTGTGTGGGGAAATTGAGCGATTTTCTTTCCTGCAACCCCAATCTATGGCCAGCTTTACAGTACATCTATGTGAATCTTAAAGGATTAAGTAGCCTATTCATGTAAAAAGGTGGTTATTTTGTGCAGAATCTCAATGTGATGGAATGCATGCTTTTGATTCATGGTTGGTGGGAATTTTCATGCTGTGGATGTGACAACAGAAGAGTGGCATTGAGTAAAGTTGTGTTTGGAAGTTAACATATTGTTGTTGGTTGCTTGCTTGATATGAGAATTGTTCCCATATGGGCACTTAAAAAGTAAAATCTTTGGGACCCAAGTCAGAAAGTATCTTAGCCTGTTATTATAAACAGCTGGAATTTAATGACTGGTAGATTGCACAGTCTCTTATAGAAGCTTTTAGCCTTTCAATCCACCCGATTTTAATGTTGACCAGACATCGCTGAGAAGATGGAGTCATTTAGCTCTAGGTGCGCATGATTACTGCATTCACTATACAGGAAACCCAATCCCTTTCTTCATGTCACAATTACTTTCCAGGGCATGAAAAATCATGTGGTGAAATCAATGGTATTAAATATGTTCCTACCATTAAGGAAAAATTCCAACTGAAAAAAGTCATATTTAAACTAAGCAATATGTAAATTACCAGGAATCCTCCTTTACATTAAAATGTCATTCCATTTGAAGTAAATTTGTGCCCCATTACATTTTTAAAATTTCAATTTGCATTCCTAACAGTAGACACCACATTTTGCCTGCTTTCATTATGCAAAATGCTTCTCTGATATATAGTCTCACACAGGGCCGTCTTTAAGGCAGGGCAAAAGGGGGCAGCTGCCCTGGGCCCTTTCATTGTTGTGGGGCACAAACCAGCTGCCTCATACTTGCCAACTATCTCAGTTTAAATTCCTGCGTCCCTTGAGGGTTTAGTCCTGTGCTGTGTCATGATATCTCAGTGTGAAGTTCTGTTATTAATACTGCCCAGCTCTGCCCTATTGTTGTGTATAGATGACTCACCTGCAAACCTGTGTTTACATGTAAATACCATTCAGCTGCCCACTGGAGAGACAAAGGGACATGCTTGAAAGTCCTGCTTACATGTGGTCATTAAGCCTATAGAAGGTGGGTGCAAAGATGAGCAGAGGAGGGAGATTGGAGTGGAGAGAATGGGGGAGGTTTGGGGTACAGAGGTTAGCAGGGGGTTTTAGGATGCAAATGTGCACTGACAGGGTTGATAAAGATAGTAGGTTGTGTGTAGGGCAGCCCATTCTTTTCAATGGGCTGCTCTATGTGCTACAAATGCGGAAGAAAGTCCAAAACCCTTTTTTCAAAATCACACGGTGCCAAGGCTCATGTCAGCAGATGCATGAGGGTGTCATTAATTAATGGCACTGCTGTGTATCAGCTAAAGGGCAGTATGTTTCTGTGGTGTCAGGAAAGCGTTTTTTGCATGGGTTCCCGACACACCAAAAATCTGAACGCAGGCTAAATGTCTCAGTTACATTTGTGGTCAGTGTAAATCTTCTCATTACATTGGGGCTTGGTGTAAAATCCTTTCATTCACACTAGTGACCAGTGTGAATGTTCCCCTTACATTGGTTGTCAGTGTAAATCCCTCCTTACATTGCTAGTTACTGTGAATGCTTATATTAGTTGTCAGTGTAACCCCCCCATTACACTGGTGGCAGGGTTGAAACTCCTCTTTATATTGGTAGTCAGTATATACAGTGCCTTGCGAAAGTATTCGGCCCCCTTGAACTTTCAACCTTTTGCCACATTTCAGGCTTCAAACATAAAGATATAAAATGTAAATTTTTTGTGAAGAATCACCAACAAGTGGGACACAATTGTGAAGTGGAACGAAATCTATTGGATTGTTGAAACTTTTTTAACTAATAAAAAAATGAAAAGTGGGGCGTGCAAAATTATTTGGCCCCCTTGCGTTAATACTTTGTAGAGCCACCTTTTGCTGTGATTACAGCTGCAAGTCGCTTGGGGTATGTCTCTATCAGTTTTGCACATCGAGAGACTGAAATTCTTGCCCATTCTTCCTTGCAAAACAGCTCAAGCTCAGTGAGGTTGGATGGAGAGCGTTTGTGAACAGCAGTTTTCAGCTCTTTCCACAGATTCTCGATTGGATTCAGGTCTGGACTTTGACTTGGCCATTCTAACACCTGGATACGTTTATTTGTGAACCATTCCTTTGTAGATTTTGCTGTATGTTTGGGATCATTGTCTTGTTGGAAGATAAATCTCCGTCCCAGTTTCAGGTCTTTTGCAGACTCCAACAGGTTTTCATCCAGAATGGTCCTGTATTTGGCTGCATCCATCTTCCCCTCAATTTTAACCATCTTCCCTGTCCCTGCTGAAGAAAAGCAGGCCCAAACCATGATGCTGCCACACCATGTTTGACAGTGGGGATGGTGTGTTGAGGGTGATAAGCTGTGTTGCTTTTACGCCAAACATATCGTTTTGCATTGTGGCCAAAAAGTTCGATTTTGGATTCATCGGACCAGAGCACCTTCTTCCACATGTTTGGTGTGTCTCCCAGGTGGCTTGTGGCAAACTTTAGACAAGACTTTTTATGGATATCTTTGAGAAATGGCTTTCTTCTTGCCACTCTTCCATAAAGGCCAGATTTGTGCAGTGTACGACTGATTGTTGTCCTATGGACAGACTCTCCCACCTCAGCTGTAGTTCTCTGCAGTTCATCCAGAGTGATCATGGGCCTCTTGGCTGCATCTCTGATCAGAGGGACAACCAGGTCTTGGTAGATTTGAAGTGGTCTGATACTCCTTCCATTTCAAAATGATCGCTTGCACAGTAAAACTTGGGATGTTTAAAGCTTGGGAAATCTTTTTTGTATCCAAATCCAGCTTTAAACTTCTCCACAACAGTATTACGGACCTGCCTGGTGTGTTCCTTGGTCTTCATGATGCTCTCTGCGCTTTCAACAGAACCCTGAGACTATCACAGAGCAGGTGCTAAAAAAGTTTAAAATATCCAATAGATTTCGTTCCACTTCACAATTGTGTCCCACTTGTTGGTGATTCTTCACAAAAAATTAAAATGTATATCTTTATGTTTGAAGCCTGAAATGTGGCAAAAGGTTGAAAAGTTCAAGGGGGCCGAAAACTTTCGCAAGGCACTGTATATGATATATATATATATGATAAATAAAACTTCCAGATCATAAAATCTTTTAGGTTGGTGGGTGAGCGAGGATAGAGACAGGGGACTATAGCGGTAACAATTAAAGAAAGTAACACTTGCAACTTTTTGTAAGAAATTTTAACAACATAATTTATTATTGACCAAATTGACAAACATATAAACAAAAGCAAAAAGTGAGCTCAATATACATAAAATATACAAAAAGAAAAAATAGTTGGATTGGTCCGTCGGTCAGGTCGAGTCCCATGCAAACAATGGGGAAAAGGGGGGCTCAAAAGTGACCGAGGGATCAAGTAGATACAATATTGGCAGGGGTTTGATAAAAAAGGGTCTATAGTGGTTATATAGATCCTGGGTACAATGGAACTGTTTAGAGAGAGCTGACCGACATGTTTCGCCATACAATGGCTTCTTCAGGGTCAATAAGTCACTTTGTACCGATAAGGGATGAGTCTATGAGAATATAAAAGGCAAAATGTTAATTGTATAGCTCAATTGGTGCAAATTAATATGGTAAGCAGGAACTCAACGAACATGTCGCCTCAAAGCCATATCCACCCCCCCAAAACAAACAGTCACCCGGCGCTGAGCTCATCAATTCCAAGGGGGGACAGCGATACGTACCCCAGGGCAGCTGGAAACGCCCACTCAAGTCGCAAATGTGGTCGAATACATATTCCCATAAGGCGAGGAACTGCCGAGGGCCTAAAGGGAGCCTGGTGGGGTATAATGGATAACAGTACATATTATGGAATGGCATCACAAAAAGTTGATTGCCATACATGGCTAGCATAGCCTAAAAATTACAGAGACTTACCAATATATATGGTAAAATTAATCATGTATATGGAGCGCCAGATAGAGGGGATCCTAGAGAAAACTGTATATTGTTTTGGGAAGCCACTGATGGGGCAAGGAGAGAGAAAACTAATTAAAAAATAAATGAGGAAGACATAAAAGTTTAAAGAAATAGTGGAGAATAGAGGGTCAAAAATGCATATGTAAGAAGGAGAGTGAGAGAACTCACCTGGAAGTAATATATCTGTATAGTTTGGGCTAGACGCAGAAAGCCTGAAACCGGTCTATTTAAAAAACAGCAGGTATGAGATGTAGTTGGTCCAAGGGTAAACGAAGACCAGTGACTATATAAAAAAACAATAAAAATGTATGAATGGAGTTAAAGTTTAGAGATTCAAAATGAAGGTAGAATGTAAAGGGGAAAGACTGTAGACAAAGATATCAGACCTGAAATAGCAATGATCCCAGCAAAATGGCGCTCCAATATCCATCACCTATAATGGTGAGAATTGAGCAGGCTTTATAGGTCCTCCACACCTGATCACGCGAACCGTGATGGGGCGGCGGGCAAAAAAGCCGTTCGCGCATGAGCAGAAGCGCCGGCGCGTTTGCCTACAAGACCCAGAGTGCTGCGGGACCAGTGGATGTGCGCGCCGCTCAACGCGCGCGCACACAGAGAGATCCCTGCTCAGGAACCCCCCTGTGGACAGGATGGGTACTAAGGGTAAACCAGCAACATAGATCAATAGGATCAAATGTGCTGAATCCAATGGAAGGAATGGAAAGCCATAGATTCCAATGAGGAGATGGAAACAGAGCTGAAAGGTACCTGGTGGAAGTGGAGCAGGAGGGAAGTGTAAAGGCAAAAAGACTAAGCGGGCTGCGATTGTGGGATCGCAACCCTGGGGTGCCCAAACAGATTCCAATGCGATAGGGAAATAGAAATGACCATGGATGTGAAAAGCGAAGGTGGGGAAGCCAGGAGCTGAACCGGACCACGCACTGCGCCACAAGGTGGACATGGAAAGAAAAGGACAGCGACAGGCGATGAAGCGGGGAGGGAAGGCCAGGACCCGAACTACCCCATTATTAGTGGGGTCCCAAATGAGGCGGCATGAGGAGGAGCCTGCAGAGCATGTGCCCATCAATTGTTACAACTTGTAAACACACATGTTCATAGGCAATGAGCTATATATTATGGACCAAAATCAATTACCTTAAGACCGAGAAGGATACATTTTATGTTATGATGTACTAATTAGATAGTGACCAGTAGGTCAAGATATTAAATGTTAGAAAGTAATTTATTAGTTAAGATATATATATATATATAGATATATATATATATATATATATATATATATAAATATATATATATATATATATATATATATATATATATATATATATATATATATATATATATATATATATATATATATATATATATATATATATATATATATATATATATATAAACAACATTGTAAGCTTATAGTCAAAGTATACAAGATTAAGTGAAGGACATGAAAACATTCAATAGTCTACAAATTGCGGCTGTAACAGTGCCCGAACGGCCCGAAAAAACGGCCAGACAGACGCGACGGCTTGGACCTGTAGTGCAGCAGAGAGGAGTACATGAATTACAGTAAAGATACATCTGAGTAGATGGGCTGGTGTGGATATCAAAAAGCATAACAAAAGAGAATAGGTGATTAAATGCTATGAATTGTCAGATAATCATAAAAAAGATTTGAAACTGATATATTCATTGAGGCCAGGATATTTAACAGCATTAAGATTATGTATCCATCTAGTTTCAAGTTGTAGGAGTTTTTCATTGATGCCGCCTCCTCTCACATGTGTCACGACATGTTCTAGTGCCAAGAAACATATGTGTTGAGGATCATAGTTATGTGCTAGGCCAAGGTGTCTGTTGATGGCTGTAGTGGCAATGCGTTTTAAAGTAGGTTTGATGTGATCACGTATGCGGACCTGGAAGGGCCGCTTAGTTTTCCCTATATAAAAGCACCCGCAGGTGCAAGTGGCAAGATATACAACACCTATTGTTCTACAATTTACATGGTGAGGAATTTGATGAAAAGATCCATTAGGTAATAAAGTAGCCTTGGAGTTAGAAACATATTGACACATGTCACATGACCCACAAGGGTATGTGCCATTCTCAAGACGAATATGAGTTGTTAATGGAGCATGGTGGCTTCTGGTAAAGGCGATCTCGAAGTGAGGGACACCTTTTATAGGTAATGTCAGGGCGTGTACCTATAAATTTGCTGACCGTAGGGTCAGCAAGTAATAGGGGCCAGAAATTGTTGACGACCTCACGGACTTGAGTATGCATTGATGAGAAACGAGTGATGAGTCTAACATGTTGAGTGTCAGTCAGGTTCCTGGTATTGTGGATCAATTGCAATCTATCAAGGTTCTTGACCTTATTGAACGATCGTTTGAGGAGTGCACGGCTGTAGCCTCTATTAATTAGTCTAGAATATAATTCATTGGATGCTTTATGGAAGTCAGTGTCTGAGGTGCAGTTGCGTCTGATCCTGAGATACTGACTATAGGGAATGCTGTTAAGTAAGGATTGGGGTTGGGCGCTTTCGGCATGTAAAATAGTGTTGCCAGCAGTGGGTTTTCTAAATAAGGACGTACTGATGAGGCCTGAATTGTCAATGTTGATGGTTAGATCAAGAAAATTGACGGACCGCTGACTAGATTCCAATCTGCTATGGCCAAACACTGAGTAGATTGGGGACGTTTTGCCTGTGAGGGTTTTGAACAAACCTTGACCGCTACGCGCGCCTCTCCCACCACTTCCGGTTCTCTATCTCAGTCTCCTGGAACGCAAGGAGCGTCAGCGTCACTTCCAGTCGTCGCTAGGTCACGCCCTGACACGTTTCGTCATCACGACTTTCTCAAAGGCCCAAAACCTCACAGGCAAAACGTCCCCAATCTCCTCAGTGTTTGGCCATAGAATAACGCTAGACAACCAATTATCTGGCCTATAGCAAGGATTGTTGTATTCCACAAAGAGGACAAGTTGTATTTAAGTGTGGAGTTTTCAAATAAAAAGATTTTAAGCGGAACTGGACTATGTGGAACCTTTCTTTTTCCTCATATGATTACATCGGCTGAAAACTTGAGAACCCAGATGAGAGAGAGATACATGGAAGCTGCCTTTTGGGAGGATTGAGCAACGCTTATTTTCCTTTGAATTGTGGCGAGTTTAAACCCCAGAGGGGAGTGATCTGGTGGAAGGGTGCACAACCAACAGACAAATTATATCATCACCATCTGTGTTTGGACTATTTCCTTTTAAACACCCTTTTTATTGCTTCCAAAGTATTGAATGCCCATAGAGATAGATAGATAGAGAGAGATATATATATATATATATTATATTATATTATATATATATATTTACACACACACACACACACACACACACATCTATCTATATCATTTTTTTATTTTTTTTTATTATGTAATTAAAAAAAAAATCAGCATTGCCATTTATCAAACCATCCCCTCCCCCCAGAATTGCCACTGATCCCAGTCCCTAGGAGTTTTCAGTCTATTAATGGGTCCCCTCAACTCCCCAGTCCATGGTGTGCAGGCAGTGAGGAGATGTAGCTGTAATGTGTGCTGTAACCTCTAGCAAACAGTCAGTAAGGCCCCTTTCACACTGGGGCGTTTTTCATGCGGTGCGGCGCTAAAAATAGCGCCTGTTCACCGCATGAAAAAATCCGGCCCCATTCACTCCAGTGTGAAAGCCGGCGGGCTTTCACACTGGAGCGGTGCGCTAGCAGGACGGTAAAAAAAGTCCTGCTAGCAGCATCTTTGGAGCGGGATAGGAGCGGTGTGTTCACCGCTCCTATACCGCTCCTTCCCATTGATTACAATGGGAGACCGCCGTAAAACCGCGGCAATACCGCGGTTACCGCGGTAATACCGCGGCTACGGCGGCGCTCTGCGGGGGGTGTTTAACCCTTTTTCGGCCGCTCGCGGGGTAAAACCGCACCGCGAGCGGCTGAAAACCGCGGTAAAACGACGGTAAAGCAGCGCTAAATATAGCGCTGCTTTACCGTCACCGCGGCTCACCGCCCCAGTGTGAAAGGGGCCTAAACGGTAAAGATACACTGCAACCTCTGGTAACCAATCGCAATTGCTGCCTGATCGGATTCAGTAAACCGATTTTGAGTCTTGCTGCTATTTATTGTATGTTTTAGAGCAGGTGGAGAACAAAACTGCATGGAGGAGGGGGCCCACAATTTTTTTTCCCAGGGTCCAATCAATATTAGACGCCTCTGGTCTCATATAGTCTGACTTTAGGGCTAAACTCCTCCACTGTTAGCTACAGGCATACCCCACTTTTAAGTACACAATGGGGTTTATTTACTAAAGCTGGAAAGTGCAAAATCAGGCTCACTTCTGCATAGAAACCAATGAGCTTCTAACCACAGCTTGTTCAATTAAGCTTTGGTAATAAAACCTGGAAGCTCATTGGTTTCTATGCAGAAGTGAGCCTGATTTTGCACTTTCCAGCTTTAGTAAATAAACCCCATTGTGTACTTAATAGTGGGGTATGCCTGTACATGATAAACCAGACTTTTGGTTTATTTTTAAGTGACCCTGTAGCCAGGCTGTGGACATTTAAGTATTTACATGTTCCTAACAAGCAATAAATGAGCTTTAAAAACTAGCCCTCACTGCAGTGGCATAACTAAAACCTTCAAGGCTCAGGTGCAAGAAACCACAAAGGCTGGGGCCCTTCCCCCTGAGCCTGGTGGCGGAATGCCATGGGTGGTCGCAAATGCGACCTTTGTGACTCCCTCTGGTAGTTCTGACTCTGATGTCAGTATTTTCTTTTTCTTTTTTTAAGTTATTGTTTTACCATTTGCCTTTTACAATTTTTTTTTAACTCAGCCTTTCAAACCAGCCTTTTTTAACCAGGGTGCCTTGGCAAAATGCCTAAAAGTTGCCCCAAAAAAAAAATTATATCCAAGCCGGCAGGTGGATGAAGCCTGCCTTTTAGTTACACAAAACCACAGGTTTTCATTGTACACCAATACAACCTTCTAATGACCAATGACATCAGTTAATAAGGAGGATGTCTACGGCTTGCATATCATCCTTGTTTGACCCTCCCCTGCCTTTTAACATCAGCTTTGGGGTGAAGTTAGCTGATGGGGAAAAACTGGAGGGAGAAGAGAAACATTGGAATACTAGTCAGTACCAGTTTGCAAGTGTATTTGCTTTGGAAGAATAAATCACCTCCAAGTCTGGATTCACACCTATGCATTTTTTGTGCTTTTTGCATTTTGCAGATTTGCTCTACAGAACGTGTTCCATAGGAAACAATGTTAAATGGACTGCAGTGCAAATCTGCAAAATGCAAAAGGCACTAAAACTGCATAGGTGTGAATCCAGCCTAACGTTGGGTGTCCTATGTGTATTGATGTTGCCTCATTATGTAAAACTATTAGAATAGTTTTTACATTTTAGAATGGGGTGCCATTTAGAATGGACTGTCCATTATTTTGAAGGGTGCCTCAAGATTGTCCATAAGTTTAAAGGGTGGCTCGACTGAAAAAAGTGTGAGGAACATCTAAAAACAGACCTCTAATGTTTCACCTTTAAAACAGAGAAAAGAGATGGAGGACACAGCCCTCAATATTCTGCTCTGCAGCCTCAGCTGCGCTGAATGAATGGACATGAATAGCTCTGTACAAAGCTTCCCGTTCATTCACAAAGGGAAGCATAGTACACACAGTTTACTATGTTTCCGTCATAAATGGACAGTCAGTGGTCGATACGGATCACATACTCTCAAGTCAGAAAAGGAACACACATTTACCGGCCCCTTCCCTGCTCTCCAACCTGACAGATGGAGGATGAGGGGGTCAGGAAGGAGCACAGGGGGGCTGGAGAGCATACAGTGTGCAGTAGAAAGAAGCTAAATAAGTGGAGCAGCAGCTGCATATAGGAGAAACCAATCTCTCCATTTTCCTCCTGCACTAAAGGCACGCTTCTCCTTCTCTCCCTCCCACAGGCATTCAGCATCTGCAGGAGGAAAACTGAGAGTTTGGTTCCTCTATATGCAGCCGCTCCTGCCACTCCTCCTATCCAGGCTTCAGGGGGGGTTGCATGGGCCCCCTGCAGCATGGGGCCAGATCACAACTGCGACCCCCATGACTCCTGTAGGTACGCCCCTGACTCACTGACCACTGTAGCTGCAAGTACTATAGAACAATTCATCCTGAAATTTCATAGCAGATGCATTTAAGTTGTTTTTGTGCCCATCTCTGAGCTAGCTCTGCTCCCCCCTCCCAGCAATGACCTTCCTGCCTTATACTCTCTAATATGAATAAACAGCAGGGTAAGGTGAGGAGAGAGCAACTTCAGTAACTGCAGTGCTTCTGCTGTGAACTTTGAGGATGAAGTGATTTATGAAATAAATGCTGCTGCCAATTGCGGTTTTCTGTAGTATGTGCAGTGGGACTCTTGTTCTTAGAACATCAAGCCATTGCTACTGTAGGATGGAAATTGGAGCGGCTACATTCCCCACCAAAGCCAGAAAGAAAGGGAGCCGTGTGATTGACATACTTCCTATCTTTTTGCCTCCTCTCTCTGTAGCCCTAAGTAAATATATATTTCATGACCTGGTGCTAGATGTTTAGCACAGAACAAAAAAAAAGGTAAGCCAGAGTGCCAGGGTAAAGCACCAATATAATACAGGATTGGTTGTGCATTATTTTTTATTAACCCAAGTACTTCTGATATTCTCTCATCCAATATAGGAAACATAATGGGTCTAGACTCCAAGCAGGTGGCGCTGTTGGTGTTGCTGGTGGCCTCAGTAATATCGGTGGTAATTGCGCTAATTCTGAGTTTGGTGAAGAGCAGCGCTGTCCCACTTCCTCCTGGAACCAAGGTAATACCCGACTGTGTTTTCTGCAGTGATGACACTATGTATTGATCACATGACCCGGTGTTCTAGAGCATCCGTCATAAGAGAAAAATGTAAGCTTCTATTGTGGCAATGCTTACTCCCACTGATGCCAGGAAAATTTCTACTCCCGCTGGCCATAGTCCGGCCCTCCTAGAGTCTGAAGGACAATAAACCGGCCCTTTGTTTTAGAATGTTTGGAGACCCCTGTTCTAGAGCATCCGTCATAAGAGAAAAATGTAAGCTTCTATTGCGGACCCCTCCCCCCCTTCTGAAAAAAGTTGCCTGGCTGCCACCCTATCATGGAAGAAAATGGAGATCAGCACATCTGCCTTCACTGACTGCATACTTGCTGCTGGCCTGCGATACAATTCTAAAAGAAGAAGGGGAGCAATGTTAGGCCATGTTTTTCTTCTATGGCAGGTGTTTATTAAAGGGGGGCATATCAAGAGAGAAATATGGAAGCTGCCATTGCTGAGTTTTTTTATTTTGAGATGTTAGATCACTCTCAAACGAATGGAAGGAGGATTAGGATAACATCCCCTATTATGATATCTTCCATATTTCTGTTAAGATAGGTTCTTTTTAAAAGGGGCCCATACACAAAAGTCAACTATAACAAAGATTATGTATTTTTTAGACTTTATAATCTTGTACCCAAGTGGTCCAAAGGATGCCAGATAACTGAATCAAAAGTTGAAGTGGCTGTAAACCCTTACATATATCCAGTGAAGTGGCAAGCCTCAGGTGATAGACAGAGATGAAGCAAAATTCTCCTACATAAGTACCTCTTTGTTTATTTGCAGTCTTCTCTTCAGCCGTTCAAAGTGCAGAATGTATAAAGCTGGTCTGAGCTGTCAGGAAAAAAAGGGCGGAGGGACTGAAGTTACTCTGCAGAGCTCAGTGAGGAGTCGGAAAACTGGGGAGGGGAGGGGAGGGACCCTCTCCACACAGCACACAGTAAAATCAGCAGGAGCTCCCTCCCCTGTCACCTTTTTTCTCTTGGTGTCAGGAAAACCTGTCAGAAGGAATTCATGCTGATAGCAGAGGAACCAGGCAACAGACTGAAATGACACTAATGCCGCGTACACACGGTCGGAATTCTCAACAGAAAAAGCTCTGATGGTTTTCCCGTCGGAATTCGGACGGAATTTCGCTCACACGGTCTTGCCTACACACGGTCAGACCAAATTCCGACGGTCAATAACACCACGCCTTAAGAAACGTTCAACTGCACTATAAAAAGGGACGTTTAATACTTCTGAGCATGCATCAAATTGTTTTCTGCCTAGCAACAGAGTGTCACTGATCTCTGCTCCCTGTGATTGGAGCAGAGATCAGTGATGTGTAAAAACACAACCACGCCCCCACAGTTAACAACACGCCCCTAGGACACACTTAACCCCTACACTGCCACCTGGTGGTTAACCCCTTCACTGCCAGTGTCATTTACACAGGAATCAGTGCATTTTTATAGCACTGATTGCTGTATAAATGACAATGGTCCCAAAAATGTGTCAAAAATGTCCGATGTGTCCGCCATTATGTCGCAGTCATGATAAAAAAAAAATCACTGATTGCAGGCCTTTTAAAAAAAAAAAAAAAAAAAATTATTAATAATGCCAAAAATGCCATAAAACTATCCCCTATTTTGTAAACGCTATAACTTTTGCGCAAACCAATCAATAAATCCCTTATTGCGATTTTTTTTTACCAAGAATATGTGGAAGAATACGTATCGGCCTAAACTGAGGAAAAAAAAAAAAAAACTTTTTATATATATTTTGGGGGATATTTATTATAGCAAAAAGTAAAATAATGTGTTTTTTTCAAAATTGTTGCTCTTTTTTTGTTTATAGCACAAAAAAAAAAACCGCAGGGGTGATCAAATACCACCAAAAGAAAGCAGCTCTGTTTGTGGGAAAAAAAGGACGTAAATTTTGTTTGGGAGCCATGTCGCACGACCGCGCAATTGTCAGTTAAAGCGACGCTGTGCCGAATCGCAAAAAGTGCTCTGGTCAGGAAGGGAGTAAATTCTTCCGGGGCTGAAGTGGTTAAAGACGTAAACGCTGCACTCCTTAACCACTTGCTTACTGGGCACTTAAACACCCTTCCTGCCCAGACCAATTTTCAGCTTTCGGTGCTCTCACACTTTGAATGACAATTACTCAGTCATGCAACACTGAACCCAAATGATTTGTTTGTCTTTTTTTTCCCACCAATATAGCTTTCTTTTGGTGGTATTTGATCACCTCTGGGTTTTTTTTTTTTTGCGCTATAAATGAAAAAAGACCGAACATTTTGAAAAAAAAAAACAAATTTTTCTTTGTTTCTGTGATAAAATTTAGCAAATTATTAATTTTTCTTCATAAATTTTGGCCACAATTTATACTGCCACATATCTTTGGTAAAAATAACCCAAATTAGTGGAAATGATTTGGACTTTGTGAAAGTTACAGACTCTACAAACTGTGGTGCAAATCATACAAAATTGATCACATCTGATGTACTGGTGACCTATCATTTCTTGTGACCCGAACAAGCCAGGAAAGTACAAATACCCCCCAAATGACCCCTTTTTTGAAAGTAGACATTCCAAGGTATTTAGTAAGAGGCATGGTGAGCTTTTTGATGTTTTCATTTTTTCCCCACAATTCTTTGCAAAATGAATAATTTTTTTATTTTTTATTTTTTTTCCACAAAATTGTCATTGTAATAGGTTATTTCTCTCACATGGCATGTGTATACCACAAATGACACCCCAAAATAAATTCTGCTACTCCTCCTGAGTATTACGATACCACATATGTGGGACTTTTACACAGCCTGGCCACTTAGAGAGGCCCAAAATGCAGGGAGCGCCATCACGTGTTCTAGGAGCATAAATTACACATCTAAATTGTTGACTACCTATTACACCTTTGAAGGCCCTGGAGCACCAGGACAATGACACGTGACACTGACGTGGCACTGATGACACGTGACACTGATGACAGATGGCACTAATACGGGGCACTGATGACACGTGACACTGACAGATGGCACTAATATGTGGCACTGCTGACAGATGGCACTAATACGTGGCACTGATGACACGTGCCACTGATAACAGATGGCACTGACAGGTGGCACTTTTGACAGATGGCACTGATGACTGATGACAGATGGCACTGATGACAGATGGCACTGATGACACTGATGACAGATGGCACTGGGGACAGGTGGCACAGGCAGATGGCACAGGTGGCACTGGCAGATGGCACTGGGGACAGGTGGTACTGGGCACAGGTGTCACTGGCAGATGGCACTATGGGGACAGAGGTGGTACTGGGGACAGGTGGTACTGGGGACAGGATGGCAGCGGGGACAGATCACTATTTTTTTTTATTTTTTACTTACAGCGCACCGGCGCCGTTCCTCTCTCCCTCCTGACATGCTGTGTGAGGAGGCAGAGCGGCGCTGAGAGATGATCTCATATGTTTGCATATGCAAACATATGAGATAATCTCTCATTGGACAGCCCGATCTCGCTGTAAACGGCCGATGTGATTGGCCGTTTACAGCGATCTCTGACCGGCTGTGTCCGACGGACACGGCCAGCACAGAACTTCCCCGATGCGTGCTCTCAGGAGCGTGCATTAGGGAAGTAAACAGGAGAACGTCCAGGGACGTCCTCCCAGCAGGGAGCGTCCGCGCTGCAGCCGTCTTTCGGCTATAGCGCGGGCGCGTAGTGGTTAAAGCGATTTTTAGCTAATGTGATATGAAAATGAATTTGCAATCCTTGCATAGTAAAATTGTATACATAATCGCTGTTTACCGTATTTATCGGCGTATAACACATGCCCCAAGTTTAGGAGGGAAGTTTAAGGAAAAAAAAAATAAAATAAAAAAACATTTAAATGCCCATCAATGCAGTATATCAGTGTCCATCTGCAGCCATGCCCAGTGTCATTGCAGCCTTGTCAATGCAGCCTTTCCCCAGTGTCATTTGCAGACATGTTAGTGTAGCCTTGCGCTAGTGTCATTGCTCCAGTGTCATTGCAGCTTTCCAGTTTAAAAATGGCGCCGCCGAGATACAGAGCCGGATGTCCTGTGCATCTCAGCGGTGCTCAGTAGCTCTTTGCAACTCTCAACGGCTCTCGGCTCCTCTCGCAGTCCCGCCCAGTCCCGCCCTATGATGGACATAACACAGGTCCAATGGCGGGACTGGGCGTGATTGAGCAGAGCCGAGAGGAGCCTAGATCATAGCCGAGTGTACTCGGCCCCGCTCACAGTCACGCCCAGTCCCTGTGTTATGTCCACCATAGGGCGGGACTGGGCATAAATGTGAATCGGCTATGATCTCGGCGGCTCGCTTGCTCTGCTCACAATCAGTGGGGGAAATCGGCGGGGGGATCCGTGTATAACACGCACCCACAATTTTAAGGGGGAAAAAAGTGTGTGTTATGCACGATAAATATGGTACAGTAAACCCCCGCTATATTGCGGTTCAGTTATTGCGGTCCCCGTATATCGCGGTATTTTAATTAGGACCTGTTATACTGATATTGTGGTAATATTTCGCCATTTTCGCAGTTATGTACTATTTTTTACTGTACTGTACAGTTAAGACAATATTTTTGTGTTTTAAAAATCCTCTCTCTCTCTCTATCTTTAATGTGTTTCTATTGCATAAAAGTGTGTTTAAAGACCTTTAAATGCTATTAAAAAATTAACAAAACATGCCTAGGGTGTATTTAAATAGGGTCTTTCTATTTCGCGGTTTTTCACTTTTCGCGGGTGGGTCCGGAACCTAACCCCAGCGATGGAGGGGGGTTTACTGTACTTACTGTTTTTTAGTAGTTTCTAAAAAATAAAATAAAAAATCTTCAGGGATTCGGCAGCGCCATCTTGAGTTCTGTTTCTGACTGATCTTTGGACGTCATTTCTGCCCTTCCTTGATTACCTTGCTATAATCTCGTGAATGCACTATCGTTTATTATCCAAGCCTTTTCACAAAATGATTGCCGCTATAGGAGTCAGTTTACCAGGGCGGTTTACTCCCCCTGTAACGTCACACAGTCACAAGGGGAGAATCAGAAAGATGAATGCCCAGTCTCGCGAGTCTGCAAAGCTGTGCCGTAGACAGTGGAACACTCGCTAACATTATGGCGTGGATGGAAAGCACATGCGCCAGTGACTTAATCAAACTTTAGGGGACGGACGGCTAGAAATTGAAAACAAGTAAGAAGAATTTCACAGGCAGCAATCAAAAGGTTTATTTATGGAGTACAATGTGCTAAAGTTGATTTGGAGAGTTTACAACCACTTTAAGAAACATGCAGCAAGAATTAAAACTGCCATGTTTTACACTATACCAATAAAAATAATCCCTTTGTTTATAAAAATAATTTTAAACCTATGGGTGTAGCAGACTAATAAATATAACCAAAAGCAGAAATGGTTTATAGTAGCAATATATATATGTCTTTCAACAGTTTTATATATATTTAAAAAAAATTATATAATAAAAGTATGGTAATGTATCAAAACCTATTACAAATTTAAAAAAGCCAAAAATTACAAACCCACCACTACAGATTAAAAAGGATTTAGGCAACAATGGCCCAAATAACCACGCATAGCCCACAAACATACACTGCATTATAGAACAGAAAAGGATGCAAATGCTTATGGTTTTAATTATCCTTCCAGCACTGCAACTTGTAATCTTTGCTATTTCACCAAGCAATGCCAAATACCATCAGTGTGAATCAATGTAGTAAGCTGGATCAACGTATGATTGCTACCGTTTTAAAAATTGTGGCATTCTAAAGACATGGTATAGAACAGTGAGGATAAAAGCACGACCAAGTCAGGTGGATGGCACTGCATGTCATTGTACTGCAGCACAACGCATTGCACTTCTGGGTGGACACAAGAACAAAAGTATCACTCTGACATTTCAAATATAGTAAAAAAATAAATAAATCATGTGATGCGTTGAAACCTGCATTGCCTTTCTCCCTGCTGGGGCTTAGAATGACAGCCTCCCGCACAGTAAAATGCTGCGTTTGCCATGCAAGCTAGTGTGACCCAACCCTGAAGGAGAAGTTAATGGGGAAAGTGGGTACAGGTGGCAAAGATTTACAGCAGATGGGTGTTTGCTGCTCATCAAGAGATTACTGCATGTTTACTTACATCATAACTGTAGTCTGGTGATGTCCATGGTGGAAATGAGGGCCAAACTATCAGCAAATTTCATCAGATATTCAGTTACCTCCAGTGCTCCCCGACACCCCTTAAGGACAATATGTAGTGGTAATTATAGCTAGAGAAGGCTCCTCATTGAGACCCGCTGGTTAGCAAGGTGCCCATTGAAACATCTTTCCTGTTGGCATTTCATATGATAGAGCACGGGTGGGCAACCTTTTGAGCACAGTGTGCTGACATTTTTTTTCAAAGTTGAGCGTGCCAATTTTATAACAAAATCCACAAAAAAATTCACTTCACATTCTCAAATCACGAAAAGGATTTTTTATAAAGTAAATGCTGTAAACTTCTTTAGTAGTGAGAAATTAACATCCTGCACTCTCACGCCTCAGATCAGCCCCAATTCAAGCACCTTCACACCCCAGATCACTGCCCCCCCCTGCTCATCTTTCCCACCACTGTAACCCCCTTCTCATCTGCCCCATCACTGTACCCCCCTGCTTTTCTGGCCCACCGCTGAACCCCCTTCTCATCCCTCCCACCACTGTACCTGCTGCACATCTGCCCCACCACTGTACCCCCTTGCTCTTGTCCCACCACTGTAACCCCCTGCTCATCTGCTTCACCACCTTATCCCCATGCTCTTCTGTCTCACTACTAAATCACCTTCTCATCTGTCCTAACACTGAACCCATCTGCTCATCTGCCCCATCACTGTAACCAGCTTTTTTTTCTGCACCACCAATGTACCTCCTGCACATCTGTCCCACCTCTGTACCCCCCTGCTCTTCTGCCCCACCACTGTACCCCCTGCTCTCCTGCCCCACCAATACACCTCCTTTCACATCTGCCCCACTGCTCTACCCCCCTGCTTTTTTTGCCCCAACACTGAACCCCCTTGCACACCTGCCCCACCTCTGAACCCCTCCCGCTCACCTGCTTCACCGCTGTACCCTCTTCTCATTAATGATATGTGTGATATGCAGAGATGAGACACATCTACCTGTCCTGGCACACTCATTCTGCTGATCTGCCTTTTGCATCCAGCCCACATGCTTGTATGTGATGTCACATACAAGCATCTGGAATGGATGTGCAATGATGAGCTCAGGTCAGGGGCATTTTCTGAAAGCAGTGGGCCTGTGTGCAGGATCATAAGTTGGGTCACCGCAGCTTAGGAAAAGTGGTTGGGTGTGATTTTCATTGCGCTGAATACTGGCTGTGGCTTAAAGGGACACAGAGTGCCGGGGTTCAGTAGTAAGTGACGCAAAGGTTCAGGAATAATTTCAACAAAGTTCCCAGAAGCTCAACAGTAATTCCACAAACTGTCACCTGATTGTGGTTTTCTCAATCACAGTGAAATCCCTTCTGAGATTGGTAGTGGCAACTAAGGATGAGCCCGGTGTTCGATTCGAACCCATGTTCGAATCGAGCACCGGGTGTTCGCTCGCTCGGCGAGCCCAGAACTATTGGGACCGCTCGCATCAAATTCGTGTGATGCGAGCGGCCCCGCAATGCATTGCGGCCCGCGCAGTGCAATGCTGGCTGATGATTGGCCAAGCATGCACTGTGACCCCGCATGCTTGGCCAATCACAGCGCCGGCAGCGAGGAGAGCCATAATTGGCTACAGGCAGGATGCCTGTAGCCAATTATAGCTCAGGGGCTTTAATACACGCCCCACGGTATAAGAGGCCGCCGCGGCGGCGGCCTCGCATATTATGTTTCACTCACAGTGTCAGCGTGTCAGTGTGCTGCTGACTGCTGACAACAATATGTTCTTTATTTCTGGGGATATGTGTGTGCATGCTGTTAGAACAGCATTGCAGTATCACATCTGGGGGGTGTCTATAGGTAGCCTGTGAAGGAGGGCAGGTTTCCTGTGCTTAGAACTTTCCCTGCAAAAAAGTGTCATTTTTGCAGGAAGAAAGCTATTTAAATCACTCGCGGCTAATGAATTGATGGCTCCTGTAACACAGAGAGCTGTCATTCATTAATAAAAAACAAAAAAAAAAAAAAGCGTAGGGGTCCCCCCAAATTCAATAACCAGGCCCTTCAGGTCTGGGATGGATATTAAGGGGGATCCCAGCCAAAAAAAAAAAAAAAAAATGGCGTAGGGTCCCCCTCAAAATCCATACCAGACCCTTGAGGTCTGGTATGGATTTTAAGGGGAACCCTAGCCAAAAAAAATGGCGTGGGGTCCCCCTCAAAATCCATACCAGACCCTTATCCGAGCACGCAACCTGGCAGGCCGCAGGAAAAGAGGGGGGGACGAGAGCGGCCCCCCCTCTCGCCTGAACCGTACCAGGCCACATGCCCTCAACATTGGGAGGATGCTTTGGGGGTCTAAGACCCCTAAAGCACCTTGTCCCCATGTTGATTAGGACAAGGGCCTCTTCCCCACAACCCTGGCCGGTGGTTGTGGGGGTCTGCGGGCGGGGGGCTTATCGGAATCTGGAAGCCCCCTTTAACAAGGGGACCCCCAGATCCCGGCCCCCCCCCTGTGTGAAATGGTAAGGGGGTACAAAAGTACCCCTACCATTTCACCAAAAAAGTGGCAAAAATGGTAAAAAGGACAGGAGACAGTCTTTGACAATTCCTTTATTAAAATCTTCTTTCTTCTTTCTTCATCCTTCGGTTTCTTCATCTTCTCCTTCCTTCATCTTCTTCCATCTTCTTCTTCCATTTTCTTCTTCCTCCGATCCGCTTCTTCTTGCGCTGGTCTTCTCGTCCTTCTCGTCCGGCATCTTCTTCCGTCGGCGTCGGCGTCGGTGTCTCTGTCTCTTCTTGGGCCGCTCCGCGCAATGGGAGGCTCCCGCTGTGTGAGGCTCCGCTCCGTCTGACAGGTCTTTTATAATGGAGGGCACCTGGTGACCCCGCCCCCTCTGACGCACAGGGACGTCATGGGGAATTCCATGATGGCTTTCCCCATGATGTCAGAGGGGGGCGGGGTCACCAGGTGCCCTCCGTTTTAAAAGACCTGTCAGATGGAGCGGAGCCTCACACAGCGGGAGCCTCCCATTGCGCGGAGCGGCCCAAGAAGACACCGACACCGACGCCGACGGAAGAAGATGCCGGACGAGAAGGACGAGAAGACCAGCGCAAGAAGAAGCGGATCGGAGGAAGAAGAAAATGGAAGAAGAAGATGGAAGAAGATGAAGGAAGGAGAAGATGAAGAATCCGAAGGATGAAGAAAGAAGAAAGAAGATTTTAATAAAGGAATTGTCAAAGACTGTCTCCTGTCCTTTTTACCATTTTTGCCACTTTTTTGGTGAAATGGTAGGGGTACTTTTGTACCCCCTTACCATTTCACACAGGGGGGGGGCCGGGATCTGGGGGTCCCCTTGTTAAAGGGGGCTTCCAGATTCCGATAAGCCCCCCGCCCGCAGACCCCCACAACCACCGGCCAGGGTTGTGGGGAAGAGGCCCTTGTCCTAATCAACATGGGGACAAGGTGCTTTAGGGGTCTTAGACCCCCAAAGCATCCTCCCAATGTTGAGGGCATGTGGCCTGGTACGGTTCAGGCGAGAGGGGGGGGCCGCTCTCGTCCCCCCCTCTTTTCCTGCGGCCTGCCAGGTTGCGTGCTCGGATAAGGGTCTGGTATGGATTTTGAGGGGGACCCCACGCCATTTTTTTTGGCTAGGGTTCCCCTTAAAATCCATACCAGACCTCAAGGGTCTGGTATGGATTTTGAGGGGGACCCTACGCCATTTTTTTTTTTTTTTTTTTTGGCTGGGATCCCCCTTAATATCCATCCCAGACCTGAAGGGCCTGGTTATTGAATTTGGGGGGACCCCTACGCTTTTTTTTTTTCATTTTTTTTTTTTTTTATCAATGACTTTTTTTTATGAATGAGTTTCAATGAATCACTGTTCTCTGTGTTACGGGAGCCGTGAATTAACATTAGCCGCGAGTGATTTTAAATAGCTTTTTTACTTTCAAAAATGACACTTTGCGCAGAGACAGTTCTAAACACGGGAAACATGCGCCCCTTTACAGGCATACTATAGACACCCCCCAGGTACGAAATTTAAAGGAATATTACACTTTTATTGTTTCAATTTAAGCATTATTAAAATCACTGCTCCTGAAAAAAACGGCCGTTTTTAAAAAAAATTTTTGCATTGATACATGTCCCCTGGGGCAGGACCCAGGTCCCCAAACACTTTTTATGACATTAACATGCATATTAGCCTTTAAAATGAGCACTTTTAATTTCGAACGTTCGCATCCATTATAACTAATAGGGTTCTAAAGCTCGCACGGACTTTAGGTCCGTTCGCGGGTTCTGGTGCGAGCCGAACGGGGGGGTGTTCGGCTCATCCCTAGTGGCAACCAAGGGAGTCAATCTTCCTCCAGAGGGTAGATAGGGCTAGCATGACTGTGATCGGCTTTAGCAGTGGCCAATGACAATCCTATTCCTGGAAACAGGGACCCCCCCTTTAGCAGAACTGCACCCAATCTCTTCCCCATCACAAAAGCTGCCAATCGCAGCTACAGCAACATTAGAGAACCAATAAATGTTTCCCATCTTTTACAATGTGTGGGGGTACAGTGCCTCTCCCTCAGTGCAGGTGCGGTGTGGGGAATTCTGAAATTGGAATGCATTAGTGTCTCACTGACACTTCCCTGCCCTGCTGATGGAGAGGTGTGGACAAAAGAGGCTTTGCGTGCCGATTGCGGCACCAGTGGCTGCCTACCCCTGTGATAGAAGATATAATAATAACAACAACAACAAGAACAACACCCAATAGACAGGAAGAAACATCTAAAACTCCAAATAGGGCAGGTAGTCAATAGAGTTACTAAGCAATATATGAAGCTGTCAGGAGAAATGACTGGCCAGACACGACCTACAATGGAAATCAATTTTAATTGAAGTGACCTTTTAACCACTTCAGCCCCGGACCAATTTGCAGCCAAAGGACCAGGCCCCTTTTTGCGATTCGGCACTGCGTCGATTTAACTGACAATTGCGCGGTCGTGCGACGTGGCTCCCAAACAAAATTGGCGTCCTTTTTTTCCCCACAAATAGAGCTTTCTTTCGGTGGTATTTGATCGCCCCTGCGGTTTTTATTTTTTGCGCTATAAACAAAAATAGAGCGACAATTTTGAAAAAAAATGCAATATTTTTTACTTTTTGCTATAATAAATATCCCCAAAAATATATAAAAAAACATTTTTTTTCCTCAGTTTAGGCCGATACGTATTCTTCTACATATTTTTGGTAAATTAAAAAAAAAAAAAAAAAAAAAAAAAAAATCGCAATTATTGATTATTGATTAGTTTGCGCAAAAGTTAAAGCGTTTACAAAATAGGGGATAGTTTTATAGCATTTTTATTAATATTTTTTTTTTTTTTTATTAGTAATGGCGGCGATCAGCGATTTTTTTTGTGACTGCGACATTATGGCGGACACATCGGACATTTTTGACACATTTTTGGGACATTTGTCATTTATACAGAAATCAATGCTATTTAAATAGCACTGATTCCTATGTAAATGACAGTTGTAGTGAAGGGGTTAACCACTAGGGGGCGGGGAGGAGTCAGTGTGACGTGTTGTGTTTTTTTTTTACAGTAGGGGGGCGTGGCTGTACGTCTGACGTCATTGATCGGCGTTCCCGATGACAGGGAACCGCCGATCACTGACAGTCAGTGTAGGAAGCGCGGGGAGAGGTTTGTTTACACAAACCTCTCCCCGTTCTTCAGCTCCGTAACCCGATCGCGGGATACCAGCGGCGATCGGGTCCGCTGGTCCCGCGGCCGTGGTCACGGAGCTCCCGACCGGGTCGCGCGCGCGCGCGGCGCCGCCCCCCCCGGGCAGGCAAATTAAAGGGGACGTACAGGTACGTGCTTTTGCCTGCCCGTGCCATTCTGTTGACGTATATCTACATGAGGCGGTCGGGAAGCGGTTAAAGACAAGACTGACAGCTTCGGAGCTTCATTCCGAGAACTGCATATACAGTAAACCCCCGCTATATTGCGGTTCAGTTATTGCGGTCCCGGTATAGCGCGGTATTTTAATTAGGACCTGTTATTCTGATAATATTTCGCCATTTTCGCAGTTATGTACTCTATTTTTTACTGTAGTGTACAGTATACTGTACTGTTAAGACAATATTTTTGTGTTTTAAAAATCCTCTTGATCTCTCTCTCTATCTTTAATGTGTTTCTATTGCATAAAAGTGTGTTTAAAGACCTTTAAATGCTATTAAAAAATTAACAAAACATGCCTAGGGTGTATTTAAATAGGGTCTTTCACTTTTCGCGGGTGGGTCCAGAACATAACCCCAGCGATGGAGGGGGGTTACTGTACAGTGAAAACAAAAAGGTATGTGAACCCCTTGGAATTCATTGGTTTTCTGCAGTAATTTGCCATAAAATGTGACCTGATCCTCATCTAAGTCACAATAGACCAACATAATGTGCTTAAAAGAGAAGTATGGGATTTTTTTTTATCCCATAATCATACTTACCTAGGTGGATGCAGTATCGGTCTGATGCTGCATCTGTCCCCCCACCGCCTCTTCACTGAGAACTGAGCAACGAACACCGCCGATTCTCTCACCTCCCCGAGCAGAGAGCTGCTGCCTGTCAGTCAGCAGCTCTCCTGCTCTGCTCCTCCACGCTCATTGGAGCGCTGAGCTGTGGAGGGGCAGGGAGTGGCTGTCTCAGCAGCTCGCTGAGAGGCTCTGAGATGCCCATCAGTCCAGGCACCTGGCGGGTCCAGACTCCCAGAGTTGTGATGAAGCAGTGCCTGGATTGATCTTGGTGACGTCAGCAGAGAGCCATCTTCAGACCGCTCTCTGCTGAAATCGGGTCACAGGCTTGCAAAACGAATTGCACTCCTGTGACCCTTAGGAGAAGCCCAGCCTAGCGAGCTTAGGCTGAACTTCTCCTTTAAGCTGATGACACTCTAACAATTCAAATTTCTCGTTTCTTTATTGACCACACCCATTAACATTCACAGTACTGAAGGAAACAAAAGAGAACCCATAGACTACTTCAACGAAAGCTAATTGGAGTCATTAGTTTAAACATCTAGATTCCAATTAATGAGTTTGGAGGTGTCATTTAGAGCTACTTTGATTGACAAAAGCCACTCAAACATTTTAAGAATGCTGTTCATAAGAAGCATCAGCTGTTGTGAACTATGTCTTGCAAAAAAGGAGCTCTCTGAAGACACACAATCAAGAGTAGTTGATCTGCATAAGGCTGGAAAGAGATACAATGCTTTGTCTGATAGGGGGGTATTTACAAAAACTGGAGAACATAGAATTTGGTGCAGCTGTGCATAGTAACCAACCGGCTTCTAGGTTTTATTGTCAAAGCTAAAGTTTTAAGCTGATTGGTTACTATGCACAGAGGCACCAGATTCTGTGTGCACCAGTTTTAGTAAATCTTCCCCATAGCATTTGGCCATCCATCAGTCGACGGCCAGACAAATGGTCTATGAATACAGACATTTTTGTACCGTGGCTACTCTTCCTTGAGGTGGGCACCCAGCCAAGATGACTCCTAAAAAGGCACAACGCAGAGCAATAAGCGATTGATTGGTTTGCGCAGAAGTTATAGCGTTTACAAGATAGGGAATAGTTTTATAGCCTTTTTATTAATATTTTTTTTTTTTTATTAGTAATGGCGGCGATCAGCGATTTTTATTGTGACTGCGACATTATGGCGGACACATCGGACATTTTTGGGACCATTGTCATTTATACAGCAATCAATGCTATTTAAATGCATTGATTCCTGTATAAATGACACTGGCAGTGAAGGGGTTAACCACTAGGTGGCAGTGTAGGGGTTAAGTATGCCTAGGGGTGTGTTTCTTACTGTGGGGGGCGTGGCTGTCAGCTAGTGAATGCTGATCTCTGCTCCAATCACAGGGAGCAGAAATCGGCGTCACTAGTTGCTAGGCAGAATGGGGAGATGCTGTTTATTTACGCATCTCCCCATTCAGACTTCCTGTGAGACGATCGCGGGTGTCCCCGTGGCGATCGAGTCCGCGGGACCCGCGACCGGCCTCACGGGGGACCCGACTGGCGCGAGCCCGATGGCACGGCGGCATCTTAAAGGGGACGTATATATATACGCCCTTATGCCTGTCCGTGCCATTCTACCAACTTATATCGTCGTGCGCCGGTCGGGAAGCGGTTAAATATGGTAGCTGGGGGGTCTCTAAAGTATGCCTGTGAAGTGGCATGTGTTTCCCGTGTTTAGAACTGTTTAGAACTGTCCCTGTACAAAATGACATTTCTAAAAGGAAAAAAAGCCATTTAAATTGCTTGCGGCTTTAATGTAATGTCTGGTCCGGGCAATATGGATGAAAATCTTTGAGAAAAATGGCATGGCTACCCCATCATCCCCCCCCCCCTACCCCAGCCCATTACCAGCCCCTTTGGGTCTTGTATGGATATTAAGGGGAACCCTGCACCTAAAATAAAATCCTATATATATATATATATATATATATATATATATATATATATATATATATATATATATATATATATATATATATATATATATATATATTCTGAACAGCAGTATACAGGCGGTGCAAACAAGACAGGGACTGTAGGTTTGTTCTTAAGTAGAATCTGTTTGTAATTTGGAACAGGTAAATTTTTTTGTGTAGCTCCAGCCTAAAAATCTATTTTTAAGCTTTTTGAGAACATAGGGAAGGGTTATCTTGCTGTCTGTGCACCGGTTCAGAACATTTCACCTCACTTTCCGTCCCAATGACAAAATGTTTTTGGAAAAGTGTTTTTTTTTTTATTGAAACAAGGACTGGTGATAAACCATCAGTAGAGAGGAGACACCTTTTTCCCCATATTAACTCTTACAGGAGAGAATTTCCCTTCCTAGGGGTAGATATCCTCTCACTTCCTGTTGTCTCCTTTCGTTTGCAAGTAGGAGTCGTTTGTAAGTTGGACGTTTGAAAGTAGGGGCCTGCCATATATAACCTGATATAATGTTATGCCTACTCCATTTGGGGGACTGTGATGTACAATATTTACTTTCTGTGTCATGTTGGTGACTATCCTCAATATGCATGTTGATACTTTGTATTTTATATGCCAATGTGCTATTATGCGTTTATATGGGTTGATCCATGCCCTATCTTTGGTCTAATAAATAATATTTTTTGTTACATATGTATATGGTTGTGTCTGGCTCTACCCCACGCACCTCATCTAAAGTCCCACCCCCCCCCCCCTCTTTTTTGCAAAAGCAACCAGGGATGGAGGTGTAATATTCCCAGTTGCATCTCATTTAAAGTCCCAAATATTCCCCTTTTTTTGTTTGATGCCACATATACTCTGCAGAAATTTGCCCCTTAGATGTTGGTGTTGCCACAACACTGTAAGCCCTCACAGTTACTCTTGGTGGGCGCAGGAATGGGCCCTGCTGTGAATTATTACATCAAGAATTGTAATTACACGCCCCTGTTAAACAGGGGCTGAACAATTGGGCCTTAGGCACTGGTGCTGGTGCCACGACACTGCAAGCTCTCCCAGATACTCTAGTTGGAGTGCAGGAGGCACACTACACCCACTGAATATTATGCAGATGCCTGTGTTGCACAACAACACCAGCAATGAGGGGGTAGCTTCAGGTGTATACTGTGCAGGAGGCACACTACACCCACTGTAACAGCGCTAGGTTAAGAAGCAAAGCTGACACTGTCCCTGCCTATCCTGCTCTCTACCTGACCGCCAACACACTACACCCACTGTAATATATAGCTTAAGAAGAAAAGCACAGCTGACACTGACACTGTCCCTGCCTATCCTGCTCTCTCCCTGCACGCCAACATTCTACACAAGGCCGCCGCGTTGGCGGCCTTATATAGTGTGGGGCGTGTACTAAACCTCCCTGAGCTATAATTGGCCACAGGCATCCTGCCTGTGGCCAATTATGGCTCTCCTCGCTGCCGGCGCTGTAATT